>LBNU01014426.1:59229-69297 GCA_014162995.1 Artemisia annua | reverse complement strand
TATATAGACGTATACCTAGAAAGCAAGTAAGATATAATGCTTGTGGAATGATTTTTTTACAGATTTCCTGGAATTCATAGGAGAGATTTTAACAAACATACAAGTTCCGTTAGTAAACTTTAATCAACAAATAAATTCCAGATTTTTGCACCTGACGTCGTCAGGTGTTAACTCCTGACGCCGTCAGAGTGTTCTGACAGAAAGTTTAAGTTGAGTTTCCGGAAAATTTCTTGGAAAACCTTTGTCTCAATTCCTGGGAATTCTGCAGAAAAAATCATTATGACTCGATACAAGCATTTGACTCTAACAATTACGAATATGTAAACTAATTTCGTTGTTATGATTCATGTTCATTCGTTCTATATTAACCGATTTGGATGTCTTTTACCCTTAGCTTTTGCAAATTACCTTTATATGTGATTAAGACGAAGTTAAAAACAAAATAAAGCATTTTCACAATTTAGTTTGAAGCATGAATCAATAGCAAGAAATATAACTTACATATGGAAACAAATAAAATCAAATAAACAAACAAACAAAACACACAAAGCAAATAAAGCTTGGGTTGCCTCCCAATAAGCGCTTGTTTTTATTCGAGTCACGAGCCTGACTCTACCCTTATTTAACAGAAATAGGGGAGGTTTTCCCTACACTTAGGATTAAGTGCGGGTGATAGTAGCGATACACACCATTTTGGTGGAAGTATTCCTCGTGAGGAGAGAGTGGTGGATGAATTATATGCTCAAACGGGTATGCTCCATTCATCATAACCTTACCTAGTTTAATTGGGTCATTGGGTGAATTAAAGTTTCCTCCTAGAAAGGGATCATTTTCTATCAACTTAGAGAGATTCCTAGTTAATAATCCATCTTGACCCAATAAACCTGGTTTAAACCCATAATGTTTCTTGTGATCACTCATAAATGGGTGTTGTAAGTATCTAAGGTCATGGTTCACTCCTATGTTAGCTTCCTCTCTACAAGGCTTAGAGTCAACTACCTTCAACGTAAAACTACCCGGACTATATGGTTTGATGGGTGGATCGGGACCTATTTCAATTCCTAAATTTTCATCCAAGGATGGAAGATTAGGTAACGGTTTTGATTGAGGCTCCGGTTCATCAAAACTAGGAACTTCCCTAAAACTAAGAGTAAGGTTGTGATCACTATAAGCATTCAAACCTATATCCTCTAGTTGTGTTTGGTCCAAGGGTTCAACCTCTATTGGGGTTTCTATAGTCTCTTCTACTTCTTCCGGGTAGGTCACGGGTAGTGTATGTGCCTCCAATGATGGTAGGACTTATGGGGTACTTGGTGGGCTTGGGTTATTTACTATATCCTCCATCACATCAAAAAAAAGAATCACCTATGTGTCATCCGTCTTATTATGGTAGTGCCCTAACCATGACATGCATTCTATGTGGACGTCAACACTAACTATCTCCAAAATCCGTGTTCGATTGTAAGGGCCATGTCTTAGAACTTAGGCATCGTCCTCGCTCATACGCAATCCAGCCACTCGTTTATACTATAATGGTCATGTGTTAGGAGCTTCCTCAAAATCTCAATCCAACGCGGTCTACTAAAAGGAATGATCCTGATATATGGATCGCCTAATGGAATTCACACATTGCATAGAATTCATCAAACCCGTCTAACTTATACCCCCATCCTCTTGGATTTATCTAAATACCCACAAAAATGCTATCGCGAATGATTAGCAAGCAAAACCTATTAGGAAAACACTGCCTCATCTAGTGTTAGTGATCTAAAATGGGATACTTCATCTGCCATAGTGACAAATGAAATGGTTTTTTTACAAACAAAGCACCAAGAAAAAGATTAGGCTAAAGGCATCCTAGCAAAATTAAAACAAGAACTCTCACTAGGAAAGAAGGTTCTAGTGAGTAGGCCTATCTAATAATAAAATCTAACCTAAACCAATTAACTAGTTCCTTCGGCCAAGCGGCCGCCAAAAAACTTTGATTTTTTTGCGGCTGCTGGATTGCAACACGCACTACGTTTTACCTCTCGAGGGATCTCGAAGAAAGCTTGCAATCCACCACCAGCAGGTACCTGACCGATGTAGTATAGTGAAGTGCAAGTACCGGGGATTTGAGCGTTCTCCTTACATGGGAATACGTGTCTCGTTAGCTAAAGGCTACTTCTAATCTAGCTGTTCTAAGGGTGGAGGAAGATTCTTTTTGTATTCTTTATATTTTATGTATAAGCAAGTAAAATCTATGGTTTTGGAGGATAGGCGGAATTAGTTGCTAGTAACTAACCCAAATTATCTACTTCTAAGCACTTATATTTGTATTATTTTTTGTTTTAGAGAAAAATCATGGTGGAGATAGTTTTACTTAGATTTCATTACTCCTCTAACTATTCTTTACCATGTATATTAGTATGTTGAGTTTGGCCGTGGATGACGGGTGTATTCCTAACAAGCTGGCTAGGGAGTGCGTTCAATTCCCTATACTCTATAAGTCCTACCTCACTCTTTATGACGATACGCAAGGCATCCTTAATCATGGCTCACCCATATACAACCTATGCCATGTAAGTACTTACCTTAAAATCGATATAACGCACAACGGATTTTTCCACGGTTTTCTAAAAAAGGGGACGTTCAAGCTTTGTTACCATTATAGGGAGACTTAGCCAGTTTTCCTAGTCTAACGTGTATGATGAAACATTCACCAAATACAATCACAACATACATCATCCATGAATAATCAATAGTTAGGTTTCATTTAGATCTAAAAGCAAACACAAAGTAAATTACCTTAGCTGTTAAAAGAAAGACAATACAAGCATATAATCATTCACAAACATAGACATATTGTATGCAATGAAGACTTATCTTGATTCAAACAGCAAGTTAGCAGGGGTTAGGATACCCATCTAAGGTCACTAATACACGAACTAGGGTTTTAACCCTAAAGTTTTCACACCAAAATTCGAGTCCTCTAGGTTTCCAAGTTATCTCTGAAGTAAATAAGAAATCTTCTTTATATTATAGATAAAACCGGGGGCTGACCGGCGTCAACCCAATTAGTGACGTCGTCAGCTCGGCGCGTTAGGGGTTTGCAGACGCTTCCTTGACGTGGGTCATTAATTTGCTGGTTCCAGATCCTGACGGCCTTGGTTGACGGCGTCACCAATTTGTCACTACGAACTCTCTGGGGGGCCCGTCACGAGTATTTTTCCAATTCTGGACTTCACTTGTTCATGACGGCAGTCACCTTGTAAAGTGTGACGGCGTCACCTTCTGTAATCTTCAGAGGTCTTTGAGTTTTTGTTGTTTTCCGCTCTTTTCACTCCGAAAACGCCGCTGAAAATGCTTCTTTTGAGATTTTCCCTTCAAAAGTACCTAAAATGAGAAAAGAAACGACTTTGGGTAAAATCCAAACCAAAAACATACGAATTAGGACTCAAACCGACCCCTAAAACGTAACATTTTTCGTCTCATCAGAAGCCTTTAACGAGGCCAATATGAAACACAAGGAAGAAAAGAAGAAAGCAAGGAAGGAAAAGAAGAAAACAAAGAAGAAAACAAGGAAGAGAAAGGACATGCCTTTTGGGCATGTGAATACAGGAAAAAGTTTTGGCAGTTGCAGAATCAAACAAGGAAGATATGATCAAGTCACAAATACTTGATGAGGAAGTAAAGTACCCAGAAACTGTGCATGTGATAGGAGACTTCATGCTTGAAGGATCACAACACAAAACATGGAATGAAATCTGGTACATCAGCAAACATTATAGGTTCCATCTTTGCCCTAGTAGAAATCTATTCAAGAACATACACTACAGTTTCAAAATGATAGGCAAAGAGGAAACAGAAAACAAGTTTATTTTTTTATATGGTATGGGAGATGTTGCTGTGGAAACTGATGAAGGAGAAGTCATAATTAGAAATGTTCAATATACCCCAGAGGTATCATTAAACATTCTTAGTTATGAACTTCTGATGGAACAAGGTTAACTAACAACACAAAATGTACAATTGAGTACATGTATGATGAAATAAAGGCTGCAAATGAAAGTGAAACAGATAACATGGATCATGGATGGGGACAGAAAAAGGCAATAGATGATCACAACAAATATTTGGACAAGTATTTCGAATCTTTGGATCAAAATGGAGAAGGCTCACTTGTCAAAGGATTGGAGGAACTCAGATGTGATGAAAATGAAGCCCATGATTACATTGATGATGACTTTATCAGTCACAATGGTACACTTTATGCATTGAAAGTCAATTCCTTTAATAAGTTTTTATCTTTCATGAATTTGATTAAAAAGGATGCCATTGTCTATAAAAATTGGGATGTGTTCAGTAGAAAGTACATAGATATGTTAAAATGGTTCTATATGGTCTATCTCAATTATGATTATTTGGATGAGATACCACCATTGGTTGGGGTGATAAAGGTTGATCTGCTTGCATTACATAAGTTAGTAGAATGTTTGGGAGGATATGTTGCAGTCACTTTAGGTGGCAAATGGAACAAGATAGCACAGATGCAAGGCCTAACAACTGAGGATGGAGACACAATAAAAGGGTGTTTTCAAAAGTTTATAGATATGGTTGTCATGTACTATGACACTGCTCAAATCAAATGGACAACAGATGAGCCAGTTTTTGAAAAAGGTGAAAGCAGTTACACTGCAGAACAAAGGAACCTAGATGGCATGGAAGGATTGGCAGTCAGGGATGGGCATGGACAACAAGAAGGAAACCGGCTTGGTGTTAGGAATGAAGCACAAATGGATGGAGAAGCAAGCACTGAAAACAGTGACTTTGATGTCATTGTTTGAAGAATGAAAAAAAAAGGCACCCAAGAAGACTTTGATCTTAACACATTAGGGGGGAAATGTCGACCTTGTAATGTGTTCAAGACAAAGATTTAATGAATCATCATATGTAAATATTATTGTTAAGACTTTAGTACTTATATTTTATGTAAATAGTCAAACGGGTATAAAGTGTAAATGGGTAAATCTGTTAACCCAAACACCCCGTTAGTGGTTAAGTTAGTTATGGTTAAATGACAGTTATTTTCTAAACGTTGTAACGTTTAGAAACTAAGGACACAACGTTTGATTAGCAACGTTTAGTATAGTATAAATAGGATTTCATGCATATTACTTTGTAACACAATCATTATCAAATAAAAGTACTTTGTAGAATCCTTTGTTCTATATTCGTATTACTTTGCATACAATTCTCACACAGTCAAACTCACAAAATGGCAAACTTCAATCACATTCTAAATCACACAAATGTTGGCAAGAAACCTGTAAAACAAAAGGTAAATAACTCGTATGCTTATGCTGTAGAAAAGAATGAGAATAAGTTGGATACTAGTTTGTGTTTTAAGCCAACTGAGATATGTGATGATCGCAGTGAATTTGTTGTGTTTGATGAGGAATTAGTATCTAAGGGAAGTCTGAAATGGAAACTAACTATTTGTGGTCATTTTTTAGGGTGTACTATGGCTGCAAATGAGCTTAGATATCACTTAAGGAGAATGTGGAGCAAATTTGGATTACTGGATGTTCAAGTAGATGCTAATGGACACTGTGTGTTCAAATTTAAAAATGATGAACAAATGAAAAGTGTTTTAGATCAGAGACCCTGGGTTGTTAACAACAACAACAACAACAACAACAAAAAAAAAAAAAAAAAAAAANTAAGATACCTTTATGGGCTAAACTAAACAATGGACCAAAGATGGTACGTATTAGTGCACTAGCAAGCAGCCTAGTAACTCCCATCAGAATGGATAATGTCACAGCTCAAGTATGTCAGTCTGGTATGGGAAGGGCAGAATATGCTAGAGTGTTGGTAGAGTTTGATGTATATAAAGGTATTTAAGAAGAAATTGGAATCTAGTACGGAGATAAATAAAATGTTGTGAAAGGAACTAAAACTGTTATGGTAAAGGTATCAATGGAAGCCTGAGATTTGTTCACAATGTAAGGTGTTTGGTCATGATATAACTAAATGTAAAAAAACGTACTAAGGTTGTTGAGGAAATAAGGGTGAATGCTGATTCAGGGAAAGAAAACATAGCACATAGTAATAAGGATGAAGGATTTATGGAAGTGAATTATAGAAAGAATGGAGGAAATAGGAAAGATGAAAACAAGAGTGTTAGCAATCAGTTTGGTGGTGGAATAAGGAGGTATGAGAATAATGATAGAAATAAAAATGGTGTTTACAGGAGGAAAGAGATAGTAAAAGAAGGCCATAATAGCAATCAGAACGAAGGGATAGAAATGAAAACCAGCAGCCAAACAGGTGGGAAGAATAATGAAGGAAGAAGGACTGATCAGGAGGAGATTTTAACAGTGATACTTTGTGGACTTTGTGGGCGATACATGGTGATAGAAATAGAGATGTGTGCAAGATGAACCTTTTTGGTCCTATCAATGTATTGCCATTGGAAGTATGGATGGTTTCTCACCGACTAATGAGGCATAGTTTATTTAGAAGTTAAATCATATAAGTGAGGATGTAGTTGCTTGTATGTGCTTGGCTTTTAATGAATTGCTGGAAATGTAGTTAGTTCAGTAGTGTCTTCCAGTGATGAGTTTTGGGAAATAGCTACAACCCACATGATGATGCATTACAATGAGTTCTATAGGTCATTTAATGAAGAGGAAGCAATTTAATGATCTAATATAGGACTTGTTGATAAGGAATGTGGTCATGAGGTTATGGTCTTGGTGAATTATGGTGAATATGGACTCTTTGGGATTTTACGTGAATCGTGAATTATCATTAATCATAAACCGGTATATAAATACCAATACAAAGAGTATTCTATACTTGGGCCTTAGCCCGTACAAATACACATGGACTATATACATACGACTAACACTATATTGTTTCTTATGTGTTGTATTTCAGTTTTGAATGTTTTGCAGAATGTAGTCTAATAAAGATGATGGGTCTGTTCATCCTTTCATTCTTAATTTGTTTGTATAGTTTGATATGCTAATATATACTGGGATTTTCTACAATTTGCCATGGTGGTGCATTCATTAGTTAGAGGCAAATTCGGACAATACATTATCATCTTTGGTTACCAAAAATAAACAAGTTTTCTTACAACAACCATCTTTGAATGGTGCTAAAGTCTTCCCAAACTTTTCATCATTAGTCATGATGTTGACGTTATCGTGCTCCTCATCAGATAAGAACGGGATTACGTATCTTTCAAGATTCTCTTTCATGGCTGCCGTCACTTCTTCTGTGCCAAATACCAATGTTGTGAGATAGGTAAAATCGCGCTTAGGGACTAAAATACTAAAGCAAACCAAATCTGAAGTGTTCTACGTCTACCAGCAGTCAAATGGAAGACGTAATAAAAATTGACACAATACTTATTTTATATTCGAAACAACAAATGAAGACCATTTAACAATTAGCATCATTATTATCTTATATATACAAAAAACTTGATCCCCACATATTATTGTTCATAAGCGTTTAACAATTAGCACCCCTTAAACAATTTCATAAACACCCCTAAACTAAACATGGCACACTAAATGATTCAAAAAGCTTTCAACATGTAACCCTTAACTCTTATCTAATGAAAAAAAGTTACATTTTTATCTTAATTTAACTCTTTTGTAAACAAAATAAGATATCGATTTATAAATAGTGTAGCATTTTTGGAATAAGATCGAAACGAGCCTAATATCACATCCGTTATGATATCATTACGATTTTACAAGACACAAAAGATTATATAAAAATAGAATAGATTAAATAAAACCTTTGGTTTGTTAAATATAATAGTTGCTGAAAATAGTAGACAGTTTGATAAGTATTTTTCTTATACAACAAATACTCTTATTATCCATTAATAATGAAAATATTTGCAAATAAATAAAATATAAAATATATAAGTAATAAGTATATATGAAAAGATCAAATAAAAAACAAGTATCCGTGAGAAGGATATAAAGGCTTTTTATGTAAGAAAATCTCAAAAAATTTAACAAGATCGGGTATGCTAGTGAATAAAAAAGTTGTGAAAATTTTTTTTCTAATTCTGAGTTTTTTATAAGTTTTAAAAAAAAAAAAAAAAAAAAAAAAAAGATTGATGATGCATAAAATATTTGATCACAAAAATTTTCAACGTGTATATATTTTGATGCAAAATATTCTTTGATTTCAAAAGTCAAAGAAGTGAATCAAAAACGAACTTTTGATGCAAAAAAAAAAAAAAAAAAAAAAAAAAAAAAAAAAAGCGATTTTATACGCAAACATTTTTTTCATAATTTTTTTGACAAAAGTATCCACTTTTAGAAAAACTTCATTCACAAGTTTATTATGCACCAATATATCTGAAATTATTTTAGAATTTTTTAAGAACTTAAAAAAAAAATCATTTGTGTCATTCTCCCG
Organism: Artemisia annua; assembly: GCA_014162995.1. Taxonomy (NCBI): domain Eukaryota; kingdom Viridiplantae; phylum Streptophyta; class Magnoliopsida; order Asterales; family Asteraceae; genus Artemisia; species Artemisia annua. Next base: position 60,864 of record LBNU01014426.1, on the reverse strand, counting down.
AATATTTGTCTTTTTATTTTAATCTTACCGATATATATAAGTTTAAAGCTACACGCAAATAACAATTAACCATCACGATTAATGTGATTAAGAACCTCGCCGCATCGCTTGAGTATATGCTACTCATAATCTCATCCTCTAAAAAGGATAGAATGACCAAATCTTGAAATAACAAAAACAGTTAAGTACTGTTCCTCTTAATGTAGGCATGTAGTCAAAATAGTGATTAAGATATTGATTTTATGTAAACCATAGTATAGTATTTTTCAACAATATTTTGTTCAAACATCAAGGTTGAAAAGTCAAACGAGCCACCATATGTAGAAATGAGAAACCTGTGTTCAAAGATTGCAAATGTCATGTGTATTAATTAAGCTACTTATTTATAGACTATGTTGGTTAAATCTTATTATTCTTATCCTATATGTAAAATTGATCATGCAATTTTCTTGAAGTCTATGGAATTATACTTTGTATATATGTTTCTAACACAAATTAATATATACATGAATTGGTTAAACATATAAAAAAACAATATAAATTTATAATACAATTTACAAGGAAGATATGAAAAAGAGATTATTCTCCTAAAATCATTCAACTTGGACTCGCAACTCTAAATTCTCCCACGTTGCATAAGCTTTGATTTTCTGCTTCCTAGCTAGTCAACAAATGTATTCCATTTTTTCCAATTTTTTTGTCTATAAATTTCACCCCACTTTTGCACATAAACCACAAGCAAACATTACTCGCTAGTCACTGATCTCTCTCCTCATACACAAATTTCAAATATGGCTAAAGTCCTTGCGTACCAAAATCTTGTAACCCTTTTCGTGTTACTCAACTTGACCTTCTTAATAAATGCACGGCCATTAAACATTATGAATGATTTTTCTTTGGGATCCATTTTAGATGCAGGACCAAGTCCCGGAATAGGACATGGGGTCGAAGACAAGGCCACACTTGGAGGTATCAAGGCTGGGCCTAGTCCTGGGATCGGACATGGGTATGCACTGGGAGGAATCAAAGTTTCACCTAGCCATGCAACGGGACATGAGTTCATGGGTATTCAGACTTTGGGTGGAATCAAAGATGGACCAAGTCCTGGAATCGGGCACAGGTTTGTAACTGCTCCAACGCTTGGAGAACTTAAAAAGTCTGGTCCAAGCCCTGGTGCTGGTCACTAGTTCGGTGGATTGTTCCTAAACATGAGGTTGGGTAGGCAATGACAAACAATATTCATGGTTATTTTTTAGCATTCAGAATATACATTCGTTATTGGTAGCGAACATTGATTCACATCCAGTTATTCAAAATTCTTAGTATTCGTTGATTAAAAATATTACTTTTTTATTTCATTGTTGTAATTTGTGTTAATGTTCTAATATAATGATCCCAATTTTTGGTTTGAATGATGAATATTCAAAACAGTTTCTCAATATGCAAACTGTCTTAATTTTAAGAGCAATGATACATCCACAAAGGATTTCCCCCACAAACAATCCACAAACAGAGGTGTCAGTGGGGGATTGGTTGCTTGTGGGACCACATCCCACAAGCAACCAATCCCCCACTGACACCTCTGTTTGTGGATTGTTTGTGGGGGAAATCATTTGTGGTTCTAGCAAAATTCTT
>LBNU01014426.1:39088-58970 GCA_014162995.1 Artemisia annua | reverse complement strand
ATATATATATATATAGTTTACCTCGGGTGGTGATGATCGGATGTTTTTCCGTTGAGATGGTAAGAACTCCGTAGAAGAATGATATTTCTATAGACGAGGTAACACTAGCATCAACGGGCGGAGCCAACAAGTTATCGTCGAGGGGCAAACTTTGATAATTTTTATAAAATACACTACAAATTAGTTCGTTAGGGGGAAAATTACGAAAGTAGCTGGATATTTTAAAAAATTTATACTAATGCGGTAGATGAGAAAGGATGAGAACTCCAAATGTGAAGTGGTGAAGGAGACCATATGAGCTTACTTTAATTCCTCGTATCATCTAGTATATATAAGAGAGAATTAGGGTAAAAGATAGGGAGATAAGAGCATGTGGGCCTATCCATTATTTGGGCCATTGGGCCATTATCTAGTAATATCCTAGCCTGGAGTACCCAATATATATATTGTTATATATCATCAAACATTCTAGTCTAGTATATGATGTCTGGATTATAATTTGTTAGACTTATATTTAATACAATTTCCCCCTCCCCAACGACACATCCGCCTATCCTTGTTGCGTATTGAGTCAAGTATGAACAAAAATCAACACCATTAATTGATTGTTTCTCTTGAAAATGATGTGCATGGGCATTGCATTTGATGTGAACGCCACCTCATTGTACATGATCTCATAGTAATGATAGGTTAAGACCCGGTCATATGGATATGATCTAGGTGAGTAAGGATAGGAAGATTGTGATGAGCGTGGAGATAAGTAGACATATGATTTCTTGCATGTCCATACGAACGTGTATGTAATGTGTGTATTACTCCACTGCAAAGGTGACTCATACCATGATGTGTAAATGGACCAATGGTGTTTGATCACACTTGAGCATGCTAATCACTTTCTGGTTTTATTTAAAGACAAGTACGTTGATGCCATAACGATGGTTGGAGGGAGTTGATGAAGATGTGAGTTAATATGATTGAGTGTGAAGACATGTTCGTACATATATTATGGAGTGTAATTAATGAAACAACTCAAAAAAACCTCTCCCTTCTTTGGCGATTTTGGCGACAAACATTAACTACCTAACTGTCACAATCGACTCCTCCTAAATCTGATCTTTGATCTTCCAACTAATAACTAGGGCAGGTAATAGTCACGGTTTGATCCTTGTAACTAATCTTTTGGTTGTTACTAGACTGAATAATTAGTTTTTGATCATTATCAATTTAGGGTTTGCATGTTATTCGTTGCTGAACCTTTAACCTCATATACTGCATTAATTACTGAGATCTTCATTGTTTTGTCGAATTAGTGTTTCAACCCTAACTCGATATCCATTAAATTAATTTTTGTCTGGTTGTTGTTCGTGGTTGCCTAATGATTATTGTTAGAGCATACGGTCTAATAACGCTGATCTCGGCGTTATGTTGATCTGGACCGCGTTGACAAGGCGTTATCACACCATATCTCGGCGTTATGGTGTTGCGTTATGGCCTAAGTTGCCATAGCAATGCGCGTTGGAAGAGAAACGGACAAAAAAAAATTACCCCCAAGCCCTCAAATGGCTAGTTTCATTTCAAATTCAGAAAAGAAATAAAAAAATGAAAAACAAAATTACACATTTAGCCCCTTGAATCAAACGGCTATATTTGAAAAGTAAAAAAATAAAAAATCTAAACCTTTTTAATAAGTAATCTTGTGATGCTGCTAGTGTAGTTTAGAAATGAAGTGTGGTTTGTGTGTAATATTTGGATTTATGATGATAAGAAGAAACAAGTAGATGGCAGCTGCATTTGGTTTGATGTGAAGTAGGAAGATGTTGCATGTGTTTGTTGGGAAATATGGAGTTGTAACTGCAAGTAGTGATATGAAATTAAGTGTTAGGCGTGTGAGATATGATAAGTGTTTTTAGGGTTTGGGAAAAACTTGGAGTATTGTCTTATATATCCCTAAATATTAGGGTTGGATAGTAGATTAGATACTTGGTTTCATTCGATTATTTGATAGGCTTAATATACAAAAATTTGTCATAAATATTATTGGGTTGTTTGTTGTTAACTTAAATCACATTTGGGCAGTAGTATCCAAATTTTGCAAAAGTTTTGTTGTTTTCGCTAATCTTTTATATAAATTAGACTTGAGCCTATAATTTTTATGGGGTGTTCGTATGTTTTTATTTGTAATAGAGTTTAATGAATGAAACATTACTTATGAGGTGATGTTATGAATGAAAAATTAGTTAAAGGGTTTAAATTGTAATTTGTAAGTTTTAATAGAAAAGTGGGGCCCAAAAGGTGGTGTTATGATAAGGGGTGTTTTTGTTGTGTTAATGTTGAAATGTTAAAGCTGACGTGGCGCGGTGTTAACTCATAACTTGAGTTATCACACCTTATGCTCTTAGGGTTTTGTTTTGTTCTCAAACGTTGATATCTTCTATGTTGTTGGGTCTATTGTGTTGGAATCTGGACGGAACTTGGGGTATGAGTGATTTTGGGTTTCATTTCATGGTTCAATCATGAATCTTAGGTTTCTAGACTCAGGAGGGAGAGGGGGATGTAAAAAGGATAAGAAAAACGAGACGAGTGCTTCAAATGTGAAACATAGCTAGTATAGAGGTAGCGCCGACTGTGAATAAAAGTGGTGCACGACTGGGATCGTTCCCAAGCTTGTCAGAGGCATTTGGTAGCCGTAATCCTTCATCTTTGGCTGCTAAGATTCGTTATATAGAGAGTCAAATGATAAAATAAAAACTCGTGTTATTGTGTGATGGTGGGAAATCATTGAAACCTAATAAATTAACTCGAGTATAATCATCGCCTATTGAACATGTTGTTGGTCTTGACTCTGGAACTAGGCATTTTGAGTTCCCAAAATCATGTGTGGGAGGGGCTGTAGTAACGCATGATGCTGATATTGAAGTTAACTAGCTGAATATGAATACATCAAGTACTGAGCCTTCTCGTGATACTACATAGGTCCCAAAAAATGGTCAAGAGGATTTAAAGGCTATTAATGAATCAAAAGGTTGAGGTTGAGGACGAGCAGGTGGGAATGGTGGAAAGCAATCTGCTCTTGAGTCGTTTGCGAACTTGATCCGTCTTGAATCAAGTAAACGAGTGGTGAACTTTCATACATTAGATGCGGGTTTACCAACTAGTGAAAATGCAGAAGTTCAAATCCTTTTGTCATTAGTTTTGAAGACGAATTCTAGGTATGAACACTCGTTATTTGATATTATCTTGGAAAAAGAATAGTATTTCCTGTTGTGGAACAATAAGTGAAGAATGTGTGGACGAAGTTTGGTATTGTTAAAACAACGATGAGGCTTTTTCTTCTTCAAATTGGCATCGAAAGAAGGTAGGGATCTGGTTTTGGAAACCGACCATGGTTGATCCGTAATGCGCCAGTTATTCTTAAGAAGTGGTCTCATAATGAGTGTTTGTTAAAAGAAGAGCTAAAATCGGTTCCAATGTGGGTATACTTGTATGATGTTAATGTTACAACATTTACTAAGGATGGGTTGAGTGCTATAGCTACTAGATTGGGTACACCAATCATGCTTGATTCTTATATGAGCAAAATGTGAATAGACTCAAAGGGTCGATTGGATTTTGCATGTGCTTTGATTGACATACGGACTTATCGTTCTCTTAAAGATACTATAGTCATTGTTATTGCTTATGTGAAGGGTTCAGCTTCTTATTTGCATACAATCAAGGTGGAATATGAGTGGAAACCGCCAAGATGTAGTAGTTGTTCGATTTTTAGTCACGATGACAGTCAGTTCCCTAAAACTGATATGGCAACTGTGGGTGTTGATTAGACAAAGCAAAGTGGTCCAACTACTATGAAGAATTTGCTGCTCAAAATGATGGCTTCCGAGCTATGAAAAACCGTAGACATAATAGTAAGCAACAAGATAAGTCAACGGGTTCTAAACCTAAAAGCACATTCTGTTAGTTGTACAATAGAAGATAAGAAGTGTGCTAGCTATACATTCGAAGATAAGAGACATCGGATAAGTGTTATAGTTGTCATTAGCTAGTGATTAGCAATTTACCTAAGATAGGTATTGTAATAGGTCCTATATATATCATGTAATAATGTTATTAGACAGTGGATAAGTGTTATAGTTGTCATTAGCTAGTGATTAGCAATTTACCTAAAATAGGTATTGTAATAGGTCCTATATATATCATGTATCTTGTATGTGGTATGCATCGAATAACATTATTACATCATTCTCAAAACACACTCATTGTATTCTTACATGGTATCAGGCCATTAAGATCCACAAAACCTAAATTCTTCCGCCGCCGCCTCCGGCCTTCGGCTACACGCCGGAGGTTCGAAGGGCTCCCTTTAATCCGTAACCAAAATAAACCACAACTTCTTCTAAATTTGTGATCTTTATGTTTTTCTAGGGAAAAACACGCCCCGTTTGTTTGGAAGGTTCTTTGGGGGTTGAAGTTTTAGAACCCAACTTTCGTTTTATCAACTTTTCTTTAAATGTTAATGCATGAGTTTATTGTTTGTCAATTAGTTGATTGTCCGTACGGCTTTGTTACAAGTCGCCTAAAGTTGACCGTTGGTACCAGTCCCTAATGTCGACCATTGGTACGGTTGTGTTACCAGTCGACTTAGCCGACCGTTGGTACCAGTCGACTAAAGTCGACCGTTGGTATGGTTTTGTTACGAGTCGACTAATGTTATACTTTATTATGTTAATGTTTTGTTTTTCTTTTCTAGTTTTACTACTACAGTTCGAGCTTTCGCGATTTCGCCACTCAAACTGCGGGGAAGTGTTAGTTGTACAATAGAAGATAAGAAGTGTGCTAGCTATACATTTGAAGATAAAAGACAGTGGATAAGTGTTATAGTTGTCATTAGCTAGTGACTAGCAATTTACCTAAAATAGGTATTGTAATAGGTCCTATATATATCATGTATCTTGTATGTGGTATGCATCGAATAACATTATTAAATCATTCTCAAAACACACTCATTGTATTCTTAAACATTCGTGTATCGTCCTGTATCTACTCCTAGTGCTTTAGAGACGTCCAAGAAGTAAGGAAGTGTGAAAGATAATGAGGCCTCGACATCCAAGAGTAATACTACTAATAATGGGCCCCCGGCTTCTAGTAACAAGGTACCTAGTAATTTAGATGAGATTAATCTTGTTTTTCTGAGGAATTCGTTAGCAACTTTGAATGAACATTTTTGAGAATATGGATACTTCCAAGGTGGAAATCGAGCGTAATATTGCTTAGGATGTGTCAAAGGCTATAGAAGATAGTGATAGTGATGTTGAGGATGTATACAAAAAGACTCCTAATTTCATGGCTTCCTCATCAAAGTGAGTTGTTAGAGGTGCAAATGATGCATGGTTACTCGAGGATAAAAAATTATGACATGTACGGTGATTATCATAATGAAGTCTTAACTAAAGAGCAGTTGGTATTCTGTGACGCACTTGATACTAATCTTTGATGTCAAATTAGACGATAGTTATAGTTGGTGTTTTTATGAGTCAAATGTAATGTAGTGTTTAGTGGTTGTTTCCTTTATAAGAGTAGAGATGTCTTGTTATGTATGCTTTACCGTTTATATAACAGGCTGAGATGTGAGACTCAGTTTCATCCTTTATACTTAAATGTTTTTTTGAATGATATTTTCACCAGGTTAAAACCCTTTACCCAACAAGTTGAGATGTCATAAAATTTGGGGCTTAAATCGTTGATTTGCTGGTTTTGCATATAGTTGAAACGACACATAGCTCACCATCATCAAATGCGAGAAAAACTTTCAAAGAAATATATAAATGGTTATTTGAAAGAATATTAAAGCATACTATGTCTTCTGACAAAAGAACCCATTTTCAAAAAGACCAAGGGTGTTTATTGGTTCAACTTCAATATATTGGTTCCCTGGTTTATTTAATACTATTTTAGTCTCAAATATTATTGTAAGATGTTAAAAGTCACACAGTTTAATTAAACTGAGACTACTTTTTGCCTAATCAAACAAACACACATTAGAGTTTCTATTTATTGGTTAGAATGAAAAGTTCTTTATAGATCCAACTTTTACCATAGAACCCATCAAGCAATCTAAGTCACTCATTTTTTTATCAAAATAAAAAAATAAACTTTCACCCTTTTTTTAAAACTTAAATATTTCGCAAACCGTAAATCGTCAAGCTACAAAAAAAATACCATCGCGACGAGAATTAAATTATCTTTCTATAGACATGCATTGTTATATACTTTCGACGAACTTTTTTTTCGATGAACTTTATTTTTTTCGCCCAGAAAAATCATATATGATTCGATTTTAACAAATCATATATGATTCTTACGAATCATATATGATTCGTAAGAATCATATATGATTCGTAAGAATCGAATCATATATGATTTTTTACGAATCATATATGATTTTTACGAATCATATATGATTCTTTCTTGGCGGAAATTTAAAAAAACAAAAGTTCGTCGAAAAAAAAATTCGTCGAAAGTATATAACAATGCATATCTATAGAAAGATCATTTAATTCTCGTCGCGATGGTATTTTTTTGGTAGCTTGAAGATTTACCGTTTGCAAGATATGTTATTTTGAAAAAAATGTGAAAAATATAAATGGGTGGCTATGATTGGTTGATAGGTTCTATGGCATGTATGTGTTATCTCAACTCTTATTTTAAAACATTCAAAAAAAAAAAAAAAAAAAAAAAAAAAAAAAAAAAAAAAAAAAAAAAAAAAAATAAAAAAAATAAAAAAAAAAAAAAAAAAAAAAAAAAAAAAAAAAAGTATTGATTATAATTCTGAGATGGAGGGAGATATGTTTCTCGGATTGTAACCAAATTGATTAAATTGTGGTTCAAAGTAAACCAGAAAAAGAAAATGAATTCCATTTTGGTTTCGGCTCAAACCTGAATACCATTATTTTGATGTTTACATAACCTTTAATCGAAACTAATGTACATATTCCTTAACCATATAAAGTTCACATTCAACAGCTAGAATTAATATTAGGCAGAAAATATTAATACATGGATAATACATTAGGCAGAAAGCCAAAAGTTCTTTATAGATCCAACTTTACCATAGAACCCATCAAGCAATCTTAGCCACTCATTTTTTTTATCAAAATAAAAAAATAAACTTCCACCCTTTTTTTAAAACTTAAATATTTCGCAAACCGTAAATCGTCAAGCTACAAAAAAAATACCATCGCGACGAGAATTAAATTATCTTTCTATAGACATGCATTGTTATATACTTTCGACGAACTTTTTTTTCGATGAACTTTATTTTTTTCGCCCAGAAAAATTATATATGATTCGTAAGAATCATATATGATTCGATTTTAACAAATCATATATGATTCTTACGAATCATATATGATTCGTAAGAATCATATATGATTCGTAAGAATCGAATCATATATGATTTTTACGAATCATATATGATTTTTACGAATCATATATGATTCTTTCTGAGCGGAAATTAAAAAAAAAGTTCGTCGAAAGTATATAACAATGCATATCTATAGAAAGATCATTTAATTCTCGTCACGATGGTATTTTTTTGTAGCTTGAAGATTTACCGTTTGCAAGATATGTTGTTTTGAAAAAAAAGGTGAAAAATATAAATGGGTGGCTATGATTGGTTGATAGGTTCTATGACATATATGGGTTCTTCATTGATCTCAACTCCTGGCAGAAAAGGATGTACAATTCTGTTTGTTAATACATGGAATGATGGAAACAAATAATTAATGTGGAGATAATGATTATTTTATTAGCTGTAATTAAACCATTATTTACACAAATACCATCCAAAAATCTTACGAAAGGTATTGTAAAAAAAAAAAAAAAAAAAAAAAAAAAAAAAAAAAAAAAAGAAGAAGAGTATCTTATGCATTAGACATTGTACCAAACAATATATATCGCGAAAAACCATACCCTTAATGTTCTATAAATACTTATCATAAGTCCATAACTAAGTATCATACCAAAAACCTAAACGGTCGAAAACTTTTTTTCTTCAAGAAACTAAAGCTATCTATCATGGCAAACGAAGTGATCACACAGTTAAAGGAGTTTGTTGATGAGATTAAGGGTTGTGACATGAAGTTAGTGATTCAGAAAATGTTGTTTGAAAGTGATTTGAAACGTTGCCAAAATAGGTTAAACATGCCGTTTAAGCAAGTTGTGACTCATGATTTCTTGACGGACGAAGAGATACGGTTTCTTGAGAATCATGCTGAGATCGAGGTTCCATTGGTTGGGCCAAATTTGCAGATATTCAAGAAACCAATGAGGTTAAAGATTTGGTACATGTTGAGGACCAAGCTTTATGTGTTGAAGACCAACTGGTGCGATTTTGTAGAGGCTAACAAGAAGGTTTTGAAGGAAAAGGCAACTATTCAAGTTTGGTCGTTTAGGAAAGATGGGCAGCTGTGTTTTGCTGTTGTATGTGTGGATGAACCCGTGGTGAACAGAACGACGCTTGAGGAAACATCATCTGCTTTTAGTTCATTGTTGATATCGTAGATTATGTAGGGTTTATTCGATATAAATATGATGATATATGAAATTATATATGTGTTTATGAAATTATTAGTGATTTTTTTAATAGCGCATTATGTTTTTCTTGATTCATATATGTTTAATTTGATTATAGTTCTGTTAATTTTAACAAAAACATATTTTCTTGCAACATAAACTATTTGCTATCAGTACATAAAATTAACTGTACATATGGGACAAGTTCTGGGTCAACTTGACTCAACCTAGTTTGACCCATTTTGACTTCTAACAAAAATACTCACTTTGATCCATTTCACTTGCATAGTTTGACCCATAACCTTGATCGGGAAGGCTAATTCATACGCTAGTTCCTCACACTGCCTATACCGTCCGCCTTCACCAAAATGGCCCCCAGTCATATTTGTCCTCAAAATAACTGAACGAGAACACTTGCAACATGTTTTTTTCTGTTATTATCGACACATATTTGGCAGCTTCCCATACCCCAACTCTGCAAATCTTATACATGCAACAGATATTACATAAAACATTGGTATATATTTGTTCTTTGGCGATAATAAGTGTACCTTGAGTCATTATAACGAGCAACGCAGGAATATATTATCAAAAGGCGAATACTTAATAATCGAATTAAATTCTGATTTAATCTGACGATTTCCAAATTCTTCATAGTCTAATACTGTTAATGGCAAATTTGGATCCAATAATGTATTGCAGATGTCAAGAAAGGGAACCTGCTGAACACATTTTACCCTTTATACTTCCAAACTCACAACATACGTAGTAAAATTAAAAATAAAAAATATTAGAAAAATTGATATGATGTTATTACCTTCAGAATGGCGGCTCTGAATAACTCAGGATGCATTTTAATGGCGCCTGCAACAAATAGACCACCAGCACTATGCCCAACAGCATCAAGCTGGCTTTATAACCCTCGTTTTATAAGATAGTTTCCATATGAAATAAAATCGTTTATGGAATTTATTTTGTTTAATCCACTGCCTCTTTTATGCCATGATGGATCAGCAGCAGCAGCAGCACCACCAACACCTCTACGGCACATTAAAAAACACGAATACAAAACTTTAGTGAATTATATGAATAATACAGGTCTAATTGCACCAAAACATAGAAAACGTAACCAACTATGGTCTGTCTTTGGTTACAAACTTATTTTAGACCAGAAACACCATCAAAATTTTGAAGTTTTTTTATTGCGATAATGAATTTTCAGGTGCAATGTCAGGAAAAGTCAACATGGTCGAAAATTTCCCCACCATATCAGCAATTTGACGGGAAGTCAGTATCTTTGATCGAAAATTTTGAAGATTGGTCAAGATTTTGACGGTTTTTCAGCCTAAAAAAGTTGGTTACTTGAAATAGAATTTGTACAAAAAAATTTTACTCTACTTTTTTATTGAATGAGCCGAATAAAAATTATACGGCTTATGTAATACTACCAGGCATCAGCAAATGCAACGACCCAACCACGATCAAGCAAGCTTAATCTTTCCGCAGACCAATCTTTTTTCCAACACTTCTCCATAGGATCCATACCCATGTATGATACCACAAGATAGACCCATTTTACGAGCTTCACGGGAATACAATATCGTTAAAGGAATTATCATGCCATCATGGGAGGCAAGTTTTTTTGTTTATCAAAAACATGAATCGGAGACTTTCAACCGTTTGTGTACTTCATCGTTGATGGCTTTTGCAGGAATGCCGAATACCTTTGCTTGATGCACGATAGAAAATTTTCTCGTTGACATGTCAGTCAACCAATGTTAGTTGTAGGCTTGTAGCTGATAAAATGACTTATTTTAGTGATTAACAATACTTCAATTATTAGGGTCGTATGTGAAAGATTCAATATTTCATCTCATATCAGGTATAAAAGTATGTGCTTTACTATAGAGAACTTGTTATTTATTTATTTATTTATTTTGAAATTTTATCACAGGCGACGAAAGCACCATTCAATATACTGAGTTCATGAAGTCATGATTCGAGCCTGGAACAAATAACAACACTACGTGAGTTTGGCGGCATAAGGAAATACCATGTGAATAGGAAAATCACTAGAGTGAAGGCAATGTGAGTAGTTGATGCAGTGACTGTTCTATGCAATTCTTTTCTCTTTTGGTATGTACTTTTTAGACTTCCTTATCGATTTGAGTTGGTTGTTGGTACCCAATCTGTTAGATGAAAAAACCTGTAGGAGCATGGGTGTACTAATGATGCATTCGGCGGCTTGGTGATTAAGGACTCCCGCTAACATTATGCTTTGTTTAACAACGTTCATTTGTGGGAATAATGTTAGTGTTAAGCTAGAAATTCCAGCTTAGTATCAAGTCTATAATAAGTTTTTAATTTTTGCAATGATGAACAAAAACATGTCTAATTAACGCAAACTTATATCGCTTTACCAGGCTTGAGTTTGTGTGACGGTGAGTTCAGATCTTGTAAAGTAGTCAGGAAAAAAAATAATAAAAAAATAAAAAATAAAAATCGGAAACTATTGTTACCCTTAAAGAGGAAAGTAAGAAAAAATAAAAAGAAAAGTGCATTCTCTAAAATTAATATGCCTTCTCTAAAAAATTAGTAATATGCCTTCTCTGAAAAATAATAATGAAAACGAATAGTACATTAGGCAGAAGAGGATGTACAATTCTGTTTGTTAATACATGGAAACAAATAATTAATGTGGAGATAATGATTATCTTATTAGCTGTAATTAAACCATAAAATCTTACGAAAGATGTCTTGTATCTCAAAAAATAGTATCTTATGCATTAGACATTGTACCAAACAATATATATCGCGAAAGACCGACCATACCCTTAATATTCTATAAATACTTATCGTAAGTCCATAAGTCCATAACCAAGTATCATACCAATAACCTAAACGATCGAAAACTTTTTTTCTTCAAGAAACTAAAGCTGTCCATCATGGGAAATAAGAATAGTCATGTTGCCAATGTTGCTACTCATGATCAAAAGTTAACGAAAAAACGAGTTCGTTCTGTTGTTAACAGACACAGGAATGATGATGTTGCTGATACGAATGAAGATGAATATTATAGGCTAAAGCTTGAAGAGTTAGCGAACGAAAAGCTGTCTTTATTTGCTTGTGAGGAGAATGATGTGTTATGTGAACAAGTTAAAGAAAAGAAGTCGAAGAAGTTGAAGAAGTTTAAGGGTGGTACTAAACGTAAACATTCGACAAGGGATGAAGATGGCAAGAGAAAGAAGGTAAAACGAGTCGTTGATAGAGAAATTGTGAGTAACGAAGTGGTCACACGGTTAAAGGAGTTTGTTGATGAGATTAAGGGTTATGATATGAAGTTAGTGATTCAGAAAACGTTGTTTGAAAGTGATTTGAAACGTAGCCAAAATAGGCTAAACATGCCGTTTAAGCAAGTTGAGACTCATGATTTCTTGACTGATGAAGAGATACGTATTGGTAGCAACGCTGACAAGGCTGGGATCGAGGTTCGATTGGTTGGGCCAAATATGCAGATTTTCAAGAAACCAATGTGGTTAAAGATTTGGAACATGCAGAGTACCAAGAACTATGTGTTGAAGACCAACTGGTGTGATTTTGTGGAGGCTAATAAGAAGGTTTTGAGGGAAAGGGCAACTATTCAAGTTTGGTCGTTTAGGAAAGACGAGCAGTTGTGTTTTGCTGTTGCATGTGTGGACAAACCTGTGGTGAACAGGACGTCGCTTGAGGATGCATCATCTTCTGGTTCATCCTTGATTGCGTAGATAGTTTGGGTTTAGTCTATACTAATATGATGTACGGTTTATATTATATATGAGTTTATGAAATTATTAGTGATTTTGTGTGTAGCTTGATCTATTTTAATTTTCTTAGTTCATTTATGTTTAATTTGACTAATTTTGTGTTAATGTTTTGTGGTATAGGGTGTTAATGTTACACAACATACACACAATAAAAATAAAAAAAAATTTATGCTACTAATCCATCATACTATATAATTAACTGTACAAATGGTGCAAATTCTGGGTCAACTTGAGTCAACCTACTTTGACCCATTTTGAATTCTAACAAAAATACTCATTGTGATACAGTTCACTTGCATCTAGCTTGACCCATAACCTTCATCAGGAAAGCATATTCATATGCCAGTTCCTCACACTGCCCAGACCGTCCGCCTTCACCAAAATGGCCCCCGGTCATATTTGTCCTCAGAATAACTGAGCGAGAACACTTCGAACACGTGCTTTCTCTTATTCTCGCCACATATTTGGCAGCTTCCCATACCCCAACTCTGCACATTAGTACATGTGCATCAGATATAATTTAGCAAATAAGTATGCAATAGTTCTTTAGTGTAACTAAGTGTACCTTGAGTCATGATAAGATGATGTGACGAGCATTGCAGGATAGCAGATATGTTTGCGTATATTATCATAAGGCGAATACTTCATAATCGAATCAAAATCTGATTTTATCTGAGGATTTCCGAATTCTTCATAGTCTAATACTGTTAGCGGCAAATTTGGATCCAATAATGTATTGCAGATATCAAGAAACGGAACCTGGTGAAAACATTTCATATTTTATACTTCCAAACCACAACATAGGTAAGAGTAAAAAAAAAATAGAACAACTGAATTAATGTCTTTACCTTCAGAATGGCGGCTCTGAATAATTTGGGATGCATATTAATGGCGGCTGCAACAAGAAGACCACCGGCGCTATGTCCAATAGCAAAAAGCTGGTCTTGATGGACATAACCCTCACTTATAAGATAGTTTCCACATGAAATAAAATCATTTATGGAATTCAATTTGTTTAATCCACTGCCGCTTTTATGCCATGATGGATCAGCACCACCACCGCCTCTACACAACATTTAAAACATGAATACAAAACTTTAGCCGATTATATGAATATTACAGGTCTGCTTACATAAAAACTGAAAGTAACCAACTTTGGTCTGTTTTTGGTAAAAAGCTTAACTTAGGCTAGAAACACCGTCAAAGTTTCAATTTTTTGTATTAAAATCATGAGTTGTTAGATGCCACGTCAGGAAAAGTCATGTTGCCCTGCCACATTAGCATTTTGACGAGAAGTCAGATAACCTTAAAAAATATTTGAAGGTTTTTCGAGATTTGGACGGTTTTTTCGGTCTTAAAATATTTAATGATTCAAATAAAAAATGCACCAAAGTTAGTTTCTTTTTTTCTTTACTCGATTAGCCTCAACTTTTCCAAAGAAATATCAGTTTATGTAACAGTACCTGACATCAGCAAATGCAACAACCCAACCACGATCAAGCAAGCTCAATCGCTCAGCAGACCAACTTTTGTCCAACACTTCACCATAGGATCCATACCCATGTATGATACCACAAGATTGACCCATTTTATGGGCTTTATGGGAATACAATATAGTTAGAGGAACTATCGTGCCATCATGGGATACAACTTCTTTTCTTTCACAAGAATATGAATCTGAAACACTCAACCATTCGCGTACGTCATTGCTGTTGGCTTTTGAAGAAATGCCCAATACCTCTTCTTGATGCACGACAGAAAATGTTCTTTTTGACATGTCATAGTCAACAATTAGATCAGGCATCTGCAGTTGGTTATATTCGTTATGAAAACTGTTACTTGAAGTTGGTCAAATATAATTTCTTTTAGTATTTAACAATGATTTACAGTAGTTATTAGTGTTGTATATGAAAGATTCAATATTTCATTTCATATCAATTATAAAAGTATGGGCTTTGCAAAAAAGAAAAAAAGAGCGAGGTATAGAACTTTATACCACAGGGGACGAAAGCACCACTCGATATACTGAGCTCATGAAGTCATGATTGGAGCCTGGAACAACGCTACATGAATTTGAAGGCATAGAGAAATACCAAGGATCAAGATCATCTATATCCATTTCTTTCTACAATTAACAAACATAAAAGTTCATTCCCATAATTTCAAACTTTGGCTACACATTAAGATCTTATATTATTACCTCATTGTTGGATTGAATAGGCATTTTAATGGAAGATATTATAGGGGAATCCTTTCCGTTAAGGTAAAGCACCAAATGCTCATCAAAAACATCCATATCTTGTATGCCAGTACCTTTAGCAGGTACAATTATTTTCTACGGAAAAAAATCAACATAAGCACTAAAGCAACAAATTTAGTACCAATTGAATAGATGAGACAAGATGGACAGGTTCGGCTGGATTGACCCACAAAAACATCCATAGCATGTTTCCCTTTAGACAAATTGTTTGAGTTGACCCATATGACCGCTAGAGATAAAATACATCTAGAAAAAAATAACCTGCCAATTAGCTGACTGAATATCCTCAACAGGGCATCGAGCCAAGTAATAGTTTCCATCTAATAAATCATTTTCATCATATGAATGTGCATTTTTTAGGATATAGAAGAATCCTTTATGATGTTCCAAAAAGAATTGTACACCAGAAACACGATCATGAACTTTTAGCAAGCCATCTTTTGGTTTATTTGCGTCTATTATGTACACCTGCAGTAAGACAATCAAGATTCAATATAAATACAAGGAAAAAAAAAATATAAATGAAGTATATAACTATAGATGAATTATGTTATATAAGTAAGTTCCTTCCTCAGATGAAGTCCGCGAATTTGAATTAACAGTTATAAATTTTCCATCTTTTGTGCTCGTAATATCCACACAAAAGCTTGAATCTTTTTCTGTAAACATTAGGATGTCACTAATGGGATTTGATCCCAGTGTTGTGCATTGTACCCTGTTCGAAAAAAAAGAGATGTGACATTTGTACATATGGTACTTATTTCAGATCATCGTATGATGTAATTGAGTTTATAAAGCTTGCCTATATGGTCGTTGGTTTTGATCACAAAGTGTATAAAATAGTGTACAACTATCTTGACCCCATGCTAAACTAACAACATCTTCAATTCTTAATGTTGGAATAGTGGTCCCACTTTGAAGATCTTTAACTTGAAGAATAAAACGTTCTTCGCCAGTTATGTCAATAGTGTAAGCGAGAAAATGGTGGTTGGGTGATACTCTACATGTACCCACATGAACATAACCTGAAGATAGTGAAAGAATTGATTAAAACAAATATCAATGAGTTGTTAAAATAAGATATGAGATTGTATTGTTTGAAATTCAGATAGTTTATGATTATAGTTACCATGTTCTTTTGCAATTTCATTCCAATCGAGCAATATTTCTTCATTTACAAATCCTTTTCTTGCGTAGTTGATCACATGCTTCACCCAGTTAGTACTTTCAACTGCCGGTTTCCGACACAAAACAGGGTATTCTTTGCTCTCCGGTATATACTGATAATATAACCTAGTTAACCAAGAAGAAAAGAAAAAAACAAGTCATTGTTTAATACGAACCACAACGGCACAACTAAACCATATCTACACTGGTTCCTACCAGCTTTAACAGCCAATGCTGCACACAACTGCATATAAAGTACTACTATAAAGATACATGTAGAAACATAAACCAAATAGGAAATCTTCGTCATACTATCACTAAAGTACTACTAGTAATTCAAGTCTACTTTGTATCATCTATCGACCACGCATTCTCAAAAAAATATTTGCAAATGTGTGAAAGACCTTTTTTGTGTGACAATATCACTAGTAACAAGTCAGGTACATAAAATTTCATTGCTAGAATAACCATGCCTACTAGCGTTTCTGACTTTCTGTAGTGAAGGGTGATTATGTTATCACCTTATGCAGCTAGCTGACTTTTTAGTGTCAGACAAGTAATCCTCTCACTTAACAAGGGTACAAAATCCATAAATCTAAAAATATTTAACACCAATTGTTTTAGTTTAAACAATTTCTTGTAACAACTGAATAGGTAACTAAATGAGGCTCACTCAAACTTGTAATGACTCCTAATTCCTAAAAGTCAAAATGTAGCTGTTTGGCTCTATCTGGAGTACTAGTAGGAGGTATAACAGATTTGTCAAAGAGCTCATGTTTATAATAAGAATCTACATAGAACTAAGGGATCCTGTATGGCTACATCAAACTTTTCCCTAAAAGATAGTTGCAAGACTTCCAAATTCCCCTTCCAAAGTAGAACTTGAAATAATATCAACAGCTGATACACACAATTTAGTCTTTTGAGATCATATATACAGCTATATAATTCAACATTTTCAAACCACCACCAAACCTCGCCTTACTCGGGTAACTTGAAGTCTTGAACAGGGAAAAAACACATCAGTTTATTATGATCATTTTCAATAACCAGTTTGGAACAAACAACTTTAAGTGCTTATTAAAACCTATTCACAACACTCACAAGTAATCAATTTAGCCTTTGTATCAGCAATTAAAACCCAATAACCAATTTTAATTAGCAAATTTAAAACAACCGATCATGTCAAATGTGATCATTTCCAATTTGACCCTTTTCAAACAAGCATATAGTAGAATCACCATCATCAAATTGCATATTCAAAACTACTCATTTCACTCACAAATAATCAAATAAACTTTTTGGATAAGCAACCCCGAGCACTCTCAAAACTTCTTACTCACAGTATCAACACGCGCCTTTACGCATTTCTAATAAGCAATTCCAAACACCTTATGTCAAATGTGACAATTCCCTTAATTTCCACTACAAATACCACCACAACAAAACACAAAGCATCAAACTTGAACTAAAAAACCAACACACATAACCTTAAGCATATAGTAGAATCACCAACATTAAATTGCATATTCATAAATCATAACTACTAATTTCACTCACAAATAATCAAATAAACTGTTTGAGTCTTTTTGGCGGTGGGTTCAAACCCCGTGGATTAGTCGCCCAAAAGGTCGGAAACCATGGTTACCCAAAAAACAAATGCGCGCCTTTAAGCATTTCTAATAAGCAATTCTAAACACCTTATGTCAAACGCGACAATTCCCTTAATTACCATTACAATGTACAAATACCACAACAACAAAACACAAAGCATCAAACTTGAACTAAAAAACCAACACACGTAACCTTAAGCGTATAGTAGAATCACCAACATTAAATTGCATATTCATAACTACTAATTTCACTCACAAATAATCAAATAAACTGTTTGAGTCTTTTTGGCGGTGGGTTCAAACCCCGTGGATTAGTCGCCCAAAAGGTCGGAAACTATGGTTACCCAAAAAACAAATACGCGCCTTTAAGCATTTCTAATAAGCAATTCTAAACACCTTATGTCAAACGCGACAATTCCCTTAGTTACCATTACAAATACCACAACAACAAAACACAAAGCATCAAACTTGAACTAAAAAACCAACACACATAACCTTTAAAAAAAAANAAACTTTCACAAATAAAACATTACTATAATTTTACCAATCACCCCAACGTTCAGGTGGGGTTTCAATAACTTCAGGCAACCTCTTAACCATCTCATTAAACAACCCACTCTGCACATTCATAGTATCCTTCATAAAACCCTCAGCATAACTATTCTCATTTTTGATATAGTTAACAAAATCTTGGTCATGGGTATCTGACATCCAATGATAAGGATCTTGTAATGTAGCCCCATGAGCTGTTGTGACATTGTATGGTACTTTTTTAGCAACTGGTGGTGATGGGTGTGGGTGTGTTGATAAGAAGTAAGTGTAGTGTTTTAATGTGTGTGTTAGTTTGTTGTGTTTTTTTGTTATGTTTTTTAAGAAGTGAGTTAAGGAAGCCATGGAAGTGGAAGTGGAAGTGGTGTTTGGGGGGAACAGGTTTGTGTTTTGTGAAGTGGAGGAAGAGGAAGGTGTTTTTTATTTGCAGTTTGGGGCTTAAAGTTTTGTGGGCTTTTTAAGTTGGTAATAAGTTTTTGAAAAATCTTAGCTTAGCTAGTCGCAGAGGTAGCAATTTCTGACACGACATATGACGAACAAAGACCGCTACAAAATAAATGGCTTAAGGGTTTAGTATGAAAAGGTTAAGGGTCGTATTCGGGTCAAACCTTCAAATCCATTATTAAACAGATCGTGTTTCAATTGAGGGTTGGTTAAACAGACTTTACCGGCTAACTTGTTTAATATTTTAAAAGAATATAAGTGATTTTTTTTTTTTTTTTTTTTATTTTTTGTAATTCATTAACTAGGTTATGCGGGTTAAACATGTTCAAATAGGTTGACCTACCGACAATCTATGTAAAACGTTTTACTAGTCAACTTACTTGAACAAATGGGTGGTTGTGTTTAGATTATTTGCAAACATGTTGACACGAATTGTCACCCCTCGTCTCCATGCTCTTTTCATTTCAACATCAAAGTTATTTTGACATTCTCTTTCCTTCATTGACCTTAAACATACTTACTATATTTCTTCATTTAAAGACACACACTACACACACATTTCACTCAACTTCCTTCATTCAAAAACACACACAAAACATTCACATCCCTCTTTTAATTTCCTTTGAGATATAGAACAAGTGGGAGGAATAAATGGTAGTCCTACCCTTAACGCAATATTTTGTCTTTTCTAGCATGCACATATTGTCGATCTTTTAGGTATTTTGTAATTTCGTTAAAACTATTTATTGGATTTTTTCGTTTTATATTAGGGAAATAATATGTCGATAAGAAATAAGTGAGTTGGAGTAGTAACACAATTTTCAAACTACTCGTTTTAACTTAAAGTTGGCAAATCAAATCGATGAGACCTAAACCATTTTCTTACATAAAGTTCTTTATTGGATGATTCATAAGTCGGTAAAAGGGTCTAAGAATGGTGTGTGCTTGGTGTGATAATTTAGGAATGGAGAAAGATATATTCTGCTCATATATATAACTTTGACTTTCGAGTTTTTGTTTAATTTAATTCCTTCATTGATATTTTTACCGATATGTACATGCTCCCAGACATGCGTATGTGCAAAACAAACACCTCATAACGCATTGTGTGGATCTTTATGACTTTGTCTATAAAGACAATTATCATAAGAACACTAGGTAGTAGGTACTACCCATGGTGCCATAGATTGGCAGGCCTAGGAGTATTCTCAAGGTGGTTCCCTTATTTAGCCATGATGTAAATAGTGAGCCAGTAAATGAGTTGGATCGGGTCATACACAGATTCTTACAAAGTGCGTAATTGATAACGCTCAAAGTTAACATGTTTTTAGAAGCGTTATTGTTGTTTTTTCGTATGGAAATTGGTCATATTTGTATATATTTGTTACTTAATCGTGGAAAAGTGTTTATACATGCAAATATAGCCAAAAGCAGGAAAAAGTGATTAAAAATGAAGAAATGAAGTGATCATGCAC
>LBNU01014426.1:6219-37315 GCA_014162995.1 Artemisia annua | reverse complement strand
CTACAAACCGAATCGGACGGATGTTCAACTGATCGGATGGAATTGATTATATAAACCCACATTTTCAAAAACCCAAGAAAACCACACACACACAAACCACCAAAAATTGGGTCATTTAATTCGACCATTAGAAGTTATTTGAAGGTTACAGGAGTGTAATTTGATCATCAATGGCATCAAGACAAGTAAGTTATATCATTAATTTCATTCAATTAGGTTTTAATTCGGATTATTGAGATTAGGTCACGAATTGGGTATTTTTGAATTAATTCGAATTGAGATGTATATTTTGGGGATAAGTGATTAGATGTGAGTAGAATGCGTTGCAAAAAGAATTAGATCAATTGATTAAGTTTTGAGTAAGAACTGATTGATTGAAGTTTTGAGTAAGAATTAATTGATTGAATTTTCGAATTGAATTGGGTATAATCTTTAGAACTAATTTATTTGCAATTGATGAATCCCAGGAGTTACATGCTTGTTAATTAGTGATGTTAGGGTAGTGCATTGTTAATTAGAGCACTTATTTGGAAGATTCAAGTTGATGATGTTCTTGAGTTCATAGAATCATCAGGTTGATGCATTGATGTGTTATGAATCGTTGTTAGGAGAGTTGGGAAGTTAGAAGCACCCTAAGATGGTCAATTACAAATTAGAAGAAAGATTGGATTGAATGGGAAACGTTTGGATTGAATTGATAGTGGAATTTTTCACAGAAACTCCAGCCGATTCGGTTGCGGGTTGCAACCGAACGGATGGAGGATGACCAAAAGCACCAACCGATCGGATGGGGCTCAATCCGATCGGCTGGATGCTACGGAAAATTTTTGACATTTTGCGAATCGCGTTTTCTAGTTTCTAAATTGATTGGTATTAGTTCTTATACTCTTATAATGATAAACTTTGAGTTTTCTTTCAGGGAAATGTTGCAGGAATGGGGCATAATCGAAGAAACCCGTTAGTTAGCAAGTATTTGAAACGGAACGAGAGGAAGAGGATAACTTTCAGTTTGAAACCTGAATCTAATGAGAATGTCAAGTTCTCTAATGTGCAAAACAAAGACGAGAAGAATGCGTATAGGGAACGTCTTTCGAAACTTCAAGAGAGGAAAATTGCTAAGCCTAGGTTGATTGATTGGAATTTGCTAGAGGAGTATGAGTGTGATGAGCAATTGAGGAGCATGATGAACATGACTTATGTATATCCTGGAGATGGGGATACGTTTGAAGATTATTCTTGGGAAAGAGCTTTTAGTATACGTGAGGATGTTTACAAGGAGTGGTGTTTGGAGTTCTTTTCTACTTTCTATTTTAATAGGAAGGTGAATGATATTCTTGGGGATGTTTGTGTTTGGTTTAGGCTGTGTGGAAGAGAGCATGCTTTCTCTTTGCCAGATTTTGCGGTTGCTCTTGGGTTGTATACAGAAGAAGAAATTCATCATAGGTTGTTTGGACCACATTTTGTGAGCTTGGCTAGGGAGTGTAGTGACTCTAAGATTCTTGATGCTTATTGGAATAGAATTGGTGATCCTTCTTGTTCTAGGAGGAATGCTTCAAAGATTAGGAATCCGTTGCTAAAGGTTTTGCAAAAGTTGATTTCGTGGGGATTGTTGTATAGGCATGGTAGTCAAGACAAATGTAGTCAACCGGATCTTTGGGTGATGAAGTTGTTGGAGGAAGATAAGAATGGGAATTCGGCGTGGATTATTGCCGAGTATCTTTCTAAGAGAGCACCGGGGATTAAGAAACAAAGTGATGTTTGTGGAGGTCATTATGTGACCGTTTTGGCCAAAAATCTTGGGTATTATAATGAGAATGAGTTGAGGAAATGTCGGGTAAGAATGGAGAGTGAGATCTGGGATGCCTTTAGTTTTGGGAAAGCGTTGGATAGGAAGAACAAAACTTTGGGAGCTTGGACTGAACCAAGTGTAGGAGCGACATCAGGAGCTTACATGGAAACACCTTTGCAACCTCAAATGGGAAGTTTTCCGGGGAACACGCAAAGTGGTTTTGATTCAGGATGGGGTGATTGGAACCGAGAATTAAATGCTATCGAGTGTAGGGATGTTTGGAGAGATTCGATGATGATGAGGACTAATTATAACTATGATTATTCCATGCCGATGATCCAACATTTGGCACAAGATGCCAATTATGAGGTACCTCCCTACCAACCACCAAATGTTCCACCATACCCATTACCATATGACCCCTATCCTGGACCATATCCATATCCCTATCCTGGGTATTCACCGTTTCCCGAGCCATACCCCCCATATGGTAGACTTCCCGAGTATGGTAGTTCAGGTGTCAACGTTGGAGGACCAAGTTTCAATCCTGGAGGATCGAGTTATGATGCTGGAGGTTCGTCATCAAGAGCTGGCAAGAAGAAGAGACGCGTGGTGGATGACGATGATGAGGAAGAAAGCGAGGATGAGTTTGTTCGTTCTGATATGGATGATGACGATGACGAGTGATCATCGTATGGTTTATGGTTGGTATTAAAAACAATTATGTGTGTCGAATAATTTTTATTTCCACTATCTTTAACTATTTCTTTAGGATTATTAACTTAACTTAACTTAACTTTTTAATTTATTTGGTTTAGACATTTTTGTTTGTTTGTTTGTTTTTGTTTTTTTCGTATATGTTGCAGTTTTCTTGCAGGAGTTTTGGTAACGGAAGCATATAGTTGGTCATCTTTTGGAGTCATTAGACTCATTTGCTTATTATGATCAAATATGCATTTTGCGTATTTAACTCCGGTATTTTCTAAATTTTTCCATTTCCTTTACTTTGAAGTCATTTTTATTACATTGAGGACAATGCAAAACTTAAGTGTGGGGGAGGGAAGAAAATAGAAAAATTGCACATAATTTTTAAAATTTTATTTCTTGTTTTTAGAGTCGAGAACTGTAGTAACTAAAGATGGTTCGCCTTTCATATTTTAGTTAAAATAAGATTGATTTGATGGTAAATAATAAGGATATTTTTGGAGCATAAATTAAGTTTAAAGAACAATTCGTTTCGGAATTGATAACATTTGCTAAGCACAAACTTTATACCCTTATTACTACAAATTGTGAGGATTAGTTTTTTTTTTTAATAGTGTTTTCATACTATTTATATTTCATTATGAGTGTGCCGGTGATTGTGTTAATTCTAGAACTTGTACTTGTTATGCATTACGGTTAACATCATTTTCGAGTGATGGGAATATATTCATATGATAAGAGGCAACCTTAGGAATAAAACCAAATGGCCATCCGTTTACAAATAATTTTTTGCTAACCACATCGGTTAGTTAACCTCGTATTTGGAACCCATTTGTTAGCGTTTATCTTTAACGCTAGATACCCCTAGTTACACCCTTTGAGCCATTCTTTTTCATTTGTTACATCCAGAAAAATACAAAAAGATTTTACACTTTAAACCTTAGCCTAACCCCTTGTCAAAGTCTAAACGGTGGGTTGCTAGTTGCTTGGTATGTTGGATTGTTTTTGATGATTAGTAGTTAGCCACACTTCACCATTCATGTGTGTGCCATTCCGACAAGATGAAGATTGATCACCTTTATGTTTTGTATTTTTGTGGTGTATGCTTATGCGAAGTGTGGGGGAGATGTGATGTATGAAAGAGAGGTATTATTAAAAAAAAAAAAAATAAAAAAAAATAAATAAATAAGTCATCTCAACTATAAGATGACAATTATAGCGAATGTGCTATATTATGAATAAAAGAAATCATGAGATATGTTGTTGAGCCAATGAGCTAAGTATTGAGAATTCTAAAATGGTGGATCGATGTATCGAGATATGGAAGATTCGAAGAGGAGAAAGAAGGTAACTATGATCATTTATGGGATTTGTGGTTTGGTTTGTGATTAGCAACAATGGGACTTAGACTTGATTTTATTTTTCTTTAAAACCAATTTCATACATATTCCCATGCCTTATCCCTACCTTTTAACTTAATGTAATTATTGAGTGTATTGAAATGTAGTGACCATCCGAGTTCATGAGGATCTAGAAAACGTGCTAGCGAACTAAGGTTATCCTTAGTGACCATCCGTTCTTTAGTGATACTAGAATTCGTAGCAAGCGATCTATTATGATTTACACAAGATATTTGCATGAAGGTTTTATTAACCCCTAGCCTAAACGTTACAACCCGAATAAAAGACCTCTTTGATGGATTATTTCATTGTTTTGATACTTGTACAAGCTTATGGTAAGAAACAATAATCATGACTGAGCAATGAGTGATCTATTAATCATACCACATATTGAGTGATGAGTGAATTTCAAATATCTTCGTAAGGTGCTTAGAATTGTTGTCGCGTTCTTTAACTTATTTAAAGTTCAAATAAGATGTTTGCATTATTTCCATTATTATCAATTTTCTTTTGATTAATATTTGCTCGAGGGCGAGCAAAGCTCAAGTGTGGGGGATTTGATAACGCTCAAAGTTAACATGTTTTTAGAAGCGTTATTGTTGTTTTTTCGTATGGAAATTGGTCATATTTGTATATATTTATTACTTAATCGTGGAAAGTGTTTATACATGCAAATATAGCCAAAAGCAGGAAAAAGTGATTAAAAATGAAGAAGTGAAGTGATCATGCACGTTTGGAGAATTTCGAGAGAAAAGAGAAGGAAGAATTCGACGCATGGGAAAAAGGATTTGATAAAGACAAGCTTACTATACATATTTATCAAGGAAATATCAAGTTCTAATGAACAAAGACGTGCCACGAAGAAAGAAAACACATTCGAAGAGAATCGACGAAGAAAAAAGTCAAAAAAAACTATTTCAGGAGGCATCCAGCCGATCGGATGCAACCCGCAACCGATTCGGCTGGATCTGACCTTAAACCACCATCCGATCGGATGGAACTCAAACCGATCGGATGGTTGGTGACTGCTGTTACAAAAATGTATTTATGGGTGTATTTACTCCCCATAATCATTTGTGGCTGATCATTTCTGGTTATTAACTAAGAAGGGACGTTTTTACTTGAAGGAGAAGAGTTATGAGGCTATATAATGAGTACTTAGGCTCTAGATTACATGTACCACCAATTATCTATCTTATTGTTACACTTAATAGTTACTAGTTCATATTATTAGTTACAAAGTGTTGAAAAAAGTCCAGTAAGAGTTGAGTTCAAGTCTCAATCTTTGGTTCGAGTTGGGAATTGTTCACTTACATTGGTGAATAGTTTATCTAGAGTGTGGTTGCTATAGTTCCACGTATTTCTTGTCATTGTAATTCTCAAGCTAGGTACACCTTAATTCTTATAATGAACAATTGTTACTTTACGTTTAATGAAAGTTTTATTATCTACTTGTGTTTTAATATGATTGCTATGGAGTAATTTGTGATATACTTGTGTGTATGATGTGATTGGTTATGGAGTATTCTTTTACTAAAAAGGTGATGCATGAAAACATATCTATTTTATGAGTTTGTTGAAGTAACATCTAATCTTGCTTAATTTGTTGGTAAAAACAATCTTTGGGAAAATAGGTCCGAAAGGATTTTCAATTTGTTTTTATTCCAAAACATTAGTGCACGAATTAGTATGGAATATGATGCTTGACACCCATCTTATTTACTTATTAAAATGGATTTTTGAGAAGATTTCATCACGAAAAAGGACCGAAAGGATTCGTAGGAATTCATAAGAAAAGAATTGATTTTCTAAACAACCATGTGATTATAGAATTGTCATACTATCTAGATATGTCCGAAAGGAGTCATTTAGTTGATTGAATTCTTAGTAGTAGTAAAAACATGACATACATCATAGATTGTATAACTACTCATTTTTAGTTGCGCATCATAACAAGTTTTACACCAAACTTTATATCCAAAATTGCCACAATACTCCTTATGACCAATCAAGGAATTATACACAAGTATATGTTTAGTACTTATTTGATTTCTCTTAAAATTAATATTCATATAAACAAGGATTGACACCCTTTGTTCTACAAACAATTTTTACTACAAAACCTACAAATCCCTTGGGACGATCTCGACTTACCCACCTTTACTACATCGAACGAGTATACTTGCTCGTATGTGCTAAATTACTAAACGGATAATTCGTGTTTATAAATTTTAAAACTTGCACTAACAAAAAGCACATCAGTAGTTAGATAATCTTGTAGTTTGTTGGTACTTTTATAAAAACATAGCGTTCATTTGTATATTAATAAAAACCCAATACCTTAAAACCAAAACCAACATGGAACTATACATCTTTGCCCCTTCAATTGTTATAAAAATTCACAATAACATAAATTTTCGTTATTAATAAACATCAATACTACTTTCTTTCAAAAAAAATATATATATTTGCAAAAACTGGATATTACTCCAGATAATTTAGAAAAAGAATTCAATTACCATTGAAACACAAAACTATGTCTCATTCTTCACAAAAAAAACATTATTTCTCTTTCCTACATCACTTGCTTCCTTCTCTCTTATTTTTCTTCTTATTCATCCATGTTTCTTCTTCTTCTTCATTTTTCCTTCATCTATATATCTCAAACACTAAAATATATCACTAATTTGCATCTCTTTATGGTTCAATTTCAACCAAAGGTGGTTCCTCATATTTTTCTAAAGTAGGTCTTAAAAATTTTGATGCTATCTTCTAAGCAATTTCGATTTCCAAGGTTGTTCCCGAACACTGCATAGCAAAGGCATAGGTCCGCCTCTAGTGCAATAGGACAATTTTATAGCAAAAATTGTTGTCACCCTCACTCTAGTTATAAGATACCATGGGCCTCATAATTCTTAACTTTTTTCATTTATTTAAATTAAACTAAAATTAAAATTTCATACATGAAATAAAAGACATAAAATAAAATATATATGAAAAAAAAAATATATTTGAAAATAAAAGTACATAAACTAAGCTAGTTTTGGGAAAAATATTTGGCTCGAATTCCACATTTGGGCTCCTCGATCAAAGCCTTGTCTACCGGATTCATCCTATCGGTGTTGATTGCAAGCATCTTCATGTCCTCGTTCCTTGTTTGAGCGTTGATTAGTTGCACCCTCGCCTTAGTCTCGTTTCTTATTTCTTCTATCTTCACCTCCCGATCTAAAGTGAGATGTTATTGCAACATTTATTGAAAAAAATTCTTGTGAACAAAAAGTGGCTGATGAGTTTGAAGATCGTTGACTTTTGACTTTTGACTTTTGTTGTTTGCTGGATGGATGCAGCAAAGCATCATCTTCAAATAGCTCGAGTTCTACTCCAGCTGGCCGTCTTCGGATTCTTCTTGCATGTGGTGGATCAATATTCAACCATTTATTTTTGTCTTTCAAAAATTCCAACCTTTTATATAAGGAGTGTACCGATTACTCTAACTACATATGACAAGTTTAAAGATCACAAAGTACAACACATAATGCAAATGGAAAACATGAAAACCGGTTATTTTGCCTAGTGTTTACAATAGTTGATTTAGTCAGGCTGCTCCCAATGCATGAAGGTGGAGAATTGGAAAGGCCACTTCACGCGCAACAAGGGTTAGGGTGACTTTTGTGTCACGGCGGCAAAGAAAAAAGAAAAGACGAAAGGTGAAATGTTCACCTTGCGTGAACCGTGTAAAAGTGGGTCCTTCTCTAATCTTTTATTACTATATTTATTATTTGGTTTGTGAGTGGGTGTGAGTTATTTAGTGAGACATGTTTGTATAAAAACTATGTAGTTCAATAAATAAAAAAATGTGTTGAAAGGTGGAATGGTGTGAGATAGATGAAAGTGAAAAGTGAGAGGGTGGTGAAGAAGAGAGAAAACTGATATGGGGTTGAAGTGAAATGTAAAGTGGTGTGAAAGTTGGGAGTAGTCTCAGGCCATGCAAAACCGATGGCTCCTTCGCCTCGGGTTCCTAATCTAACATGTTTGTTAGGTCTGATTTTCAAAATTATCTTTGTCGAATTAATAATAACCAGTTGATAAAAAGTTTATAGACATTATAGAAAGATAAAAATGAGTGCACACTTTTAATCACCAAAAACATGGTAGAGATGGTTGATTTGCATTGGGTTGTGCCATGCCGCATTCTCTTTTACCACAAATCTCTTGGTTTCTGTTGCATGTACCGTACGATGCCGAGTAATCAAATAATACTATATTTCTTGTTGAAGATATCAAAAAAGACAAATATTTTCCTATTCCAACTTGATATTATTTTAAGTGTTGGTTAAATCTTTTACAGAGTTTATGTATAGAACAATAATTTTGATTCTAGTTTGATTCTAGTTCAAAAGTTGTTCCTTTTGTCTTTGACCAAATAGACCTAAATATTTTATCATTAACTAGCTACGGAGTATTACTTTACTTAACCAAATAGATCTACAAGTTGTTCCTGTTACTTTTGGTTTAGGCTAAGGCTTAGGACACCCAAATCTTCAGGACATTAAACTTGCTTACTTTTTGGATTAGTAGGCTGGATTAAGTATCTTTTAAAATTAGTTTTTGGATTGCTAGTGGTGCAATCGATCTTAAACTAATACTCAGGCTACGTACGGCCATGCACAAAATCACAAAAGCTTGAATTTGAGTAAGAAACTTGAAAAATAAAAGGAAAGATAATTTTATTAATGGAGACATGTAAAGTAGAAGCTTTTGAAAACCCTATAATTCTATGCTACAAAAGAAAATGTTTGTAGTAAGTAAATGCATCTCTTGCTAATAATGTGACACACATTCAAGAGAGCATTTACTCTTCGAATTGAACTTAGGCTGCTGAATATTCAACAAGTAAAAGTTCATACTTAAATCATAACCTTGGTTTGTGTTTAAGTTACAGATGATATTTGATTCATTTCTAATAAGAATCTAAACATTGAAAAATATTTGTGTTAATCTATACTATATATAAAGGGTTTACACCCATTTCTTGAATTCTTGAAAAATTAAGAAAACTAGGCGATTACCCGTGCATAGCTACGAAACGTTACACAAAACGTTACACAAAACACTTAACGAAAATACCTGTCACTATAAAATCTCGTTGCTATGCACAGAGACCCGTCTAGTCATTCTTATTTCTTTATATTTGTTAAACACTTCATTAACATGGAAAGTGATTGGATAACTTGAGTTATTCTTAGCAATCATTTAAAGGGAACAACAGTTGCCGATTTGGTTCACTGGCATATGAGAAATGATTTGCACATTTCATTTTTTTCATTGGCATGCTCATTCATATGCATTAAACTGTTGTACTGTCTATATACCCAGCTTTAACCGATTGTTATACGAATGTGCAAATCAAAACATAATGTGTGCAAATCATCTCCCCTAGCATATACATTAATGATCTATGCACATAATAAACATACCAATTGTGCGTCAGTTTATACATTCAATTGACCATCTGATAAAATAATTAAATAGTTAAAGTACACGTTATCTTGGATTCCATTTAAACCAAATTAAGCCGATCGATCATTTGTATCAATGTGGGAAAGAGCATGCATATATATAAAGAAATATTGTTCTATTGGGGTTTGAGTTTTCCATTGACCCGATGATGTTTTGTCGTAATAAATAGATGCTCCACAAGAAAAAGAGAGTGGCATTTTTGTTTAATACAATTTTTAGATTAGTTTTCTTAACAAAAACATGGACATAAGTTGAACTAGTTCATTAAGGGGATATAACCTTTAAACCACTAAAAATATTTGGTACACTACCTCTTTAATTTAAGCATCAATTACGGTATACGTTTAAATGCAAGTGTAGAGTTATGTACAAACAATAGTATCTATCACGGTAATACATATAAAACATTTATCATGGGGCTTGTGGTAAAGGCTTAAGTAGTTAAGCGAGCCCAAGTTAGAGTAGTACCGGTTTGGGTGACCGACCGGGAAGTCCTCACTTGGGAACCACAAGCTCTAATGATATCAGGCAGATCGGGAATAGGAGTGGGGTTATCCCCTAAGGAGAGGCTCGCGGTTGGTATCTCTGCCCGAAGATGCGATACTAGACCGAAGCCGTCAACTAACAACTAACCGCCGTTAAAAAAAAAAAAAAAAAAAAAAAAAAAAAAAAAAAATTATGTTTATAACTGGTATTAATAATTCGATCCACATAAAAGATAAAGTTAAGGAGGGCAGGGAGTCATAACACCGAAATGGCGTTAATCCGTAGTGGTGGCAAAGGTTAAAACGCAGTTATGGGCTATGGCGTTATGGCCCATTTCCCTTGGTCTTAATTTTTGGTCTGGCGTTAATTGTCCTGTTAACATCGGTAACCACATTAAACATGTTACGTTTAGTTTTCAAAACAACCCTCCCAAATCTTAACATAACAACGGCTAGTTTAACGACCAAGGAAAAAAAAAAAAAAAAAAAAAAAAAGACCAACGGCTCATTTTTAAAAGTAACGGCTACTTTTGATTTTTAAAAAAAAAAAAAAAAAAAAAAAAAAAAAAAAAAAAAAAAACCATCTTATATAAATCAACAACAAACAACCAAAATTTTACACCATCATTATCCAAGCAAAAAAAAAAAAAAAAAAATAAAAAAAAAAAAAAAAAAAATGGATCAACATAACCCAACTTACGCTGCACATGTGAGCCTTTTTCCGATAGTCGAAGATGACGCAGACGCTTCTAGCAATATTTGCCGCTTATGAGTACACGAGAATAGAGAAGAAGAAGGCCGAATCATCTCTCCGGTTGACCCGTAACCCAATTTCCGTGAACGTAGAAGGTTGCGAGAGGAGTTGGATGGCCGATACTTTGAATGAACATTGTAAGTATCCTCCTAGAGACTTTCGTAGAAGATTTCGTATGAGCCGGGCAACTATTTCTTCAAATAGTTTCCGCTATTGAATCATATCTGCCCGATCCTCTTCCGGACTAATTTTCATATTTTCCACAAACCGCGATGCTACTGGTCGGGAATGAGTATTAGTGTTTTAATGAAATGCACTATGGCCATACGCCAATTGGCATATGGCACTCACGGATGCGTTCGATGAAGTATTTGCAATAATAGAGTGCAGGTCACCGGAGCGTGATTGCTCTACGATAATTTCAATGAAGTGCATTATGATTTGTTTAACGGGAGAATTTTTAGAAAACCAATATGCATGACGTTCAAAACCTATATGCAAAACATGAGAAGGACATGGGTTTTCCGGGATATGCGTTGGTAGCATCGATATATTGCATTGGCAATGGAGAAATTGTCCGGTGTCATGGCAAGGGCAATATGTTAGTGTCATAAAAAATACCCGACTATATTGCTTGAAGTTGTTGCGTCGCAGGATTTGTGGATTTGGCACGCATTTTTTGGGTGAGCGGGTGCGAATAATGATATCATAATTTTAGATTAATTCGTCGTTGTTTGATGACTGCTGAATGATGATTTCCTGTAGCTCCATTTGAGGTAAATGGACGTGTGTATGAAAAAGGTTACTACCTAGCCGATGAGATTTACCCACAATTGTCTACTTTTGTCAAATCATTCACTAATACGTTGATGATAAACACACTTTATTTAAACGGCGTCAAGAGCAGCACGAAAGGATATTGAACGTGCTTTTGGTGTTCTCCAAGGACGATGGGGAATAATACAACAACCAGCGCGTGCTTACCAGGTTACCAAGATAAGTAGAATCATGTATTCTTGCATCATATTTGCATAACATGATTCTAAAAGATCAAAGTTCCATGTAATGAATACAAAGAAATTTTCCGTGATCACGGCTAGACAATGCAAGACAGGTGGATTGATAGATGTGATAGGCGACGTCAAAAGGCTAAAGAACTCCGTGGACAAGAAGAGTGTCATGTTAGTCTCCAACTCAATCTTATGGAGCATATTTGGCGTAACCGTGAGGATTTTGAGGAAGAAGATGACGACTAGTTTTACTTATTTACTTATCGTATTGTTCAATTCGTATTTTAATTCGTACCCTTTTTTTTATTTATTTTTATTTTTTTTATTGTATTGTTTTTATTTCGTAATGTAATGTTTAAGTTTTATTAATAAAATGTTTGAATGTTTAATAAATGAGTTTTTTGAGGGTAGAATTTGTAAATTTGTAAAAAGTGGTGTTATTTGGTGTTATGATTTCCTGGTGTTTTTTGGTGTTATGTTATTTGGTGCTGAGATGATGTGGCGCTGAGGTGGCATGGTGTTAACACCCAAATGGTGTTATGACTCCCCATGCTCTAACTACATGTAAATATAACTGATGTAACTAATTTGACTGCAAATATTTACATCTTAAGTGTGAAGAGTTATACGCACTCGTTGCATCACAAATCACACGAAATCTAAAGCATACACGTAAATACGTACGTTTAGAATCTACAATGAAACAGTTTGTTGTTGTACATATGTATAGAGTCACGACATATTGTTAAATCATTCGTAACATATTTCTGATTGATCTCATGTAAATAAAGATAGTATTTTGATATAAAAAAACACTTATTTTCTCCATATTTAAAGAATAGTGACACAAAACACATCTGAAACCATCTTTCATGGGGATTTTTCTGGAAGCATTGATCAATCTTCTATATTTGAATGATCACTGTTCATCTTCCAAATGTTTTATAATGTTATTTTATTAGGTTTTCTATATAGTACATAATGTATTAGATATCTTTCAAGTTTTGCAATAGATACTCCATATTTTGAGTACATGGTTCAAGAGAAATTAATAATTTTTGAATGATGAGTGTCATTGAAAGATGCTTTTATCTCATACAAATTTAGAGTACATGGTTGGAGATAGCACAAACATAGATTAAGAAACTTATATAATTCATGCATTATTACTCGTTTCTACTTAGATGATAATTAACTACTCCGTATATATGAAACCACCTTCATGATAACAACCTCTACCATACGTAAGTACGGTACCATCATTTTAAGCTTATTGTTTTTCCGTAAACATAACCTTGTTATGTTTAGGAAAACCTGACTAGAAAAAAGAAAATAAAAAAATACAGATTTACAAAAAAAATATAGTGTGCATCAGTAATAAACCATATGTAGTACAAACATGAAAAATGCAGCCTTGAACTTACAAGTATATAGTCTACGACAAAATTTTCCTATAAAAGAAATTATAAAACTTTTCTAAGATTAACGAGGTTGAAAGTCAAGACACAAGTATCGATCATGGAGTATTTGTAGTTGCTGGAAAAGACATGTTATGCACGGGCCGTCGTTTTCTCGCGGGGGAGTAATCCCTAGCAAATACACGAAACGGGTCAAATGCTTCTTTCTTTGTCACTTTTGATGAACTAGTTGTTGCTTCTTTTCCTCCTTTTTGTGATTTACCTATGAGAGAATCACATAAACAAGTTAAAAATGCTCGAAAAACGTATATATGAAACCACTTGTTTCAATGTTTGCATGGTCGCAATACGAAAATGACAATTGAATTTTTGATATCTAGTTTAGCATGATAATGTTTGATGTGTAACTGTTAAAGATTAGATACCTGATAAATCCTCATTGTTAGACTCCAAATTGTTGTCGTGTTGAAAGACTTCAACCTAAAAATAAACAAAATAAAAAATAAAAATAAAAATAACGTATCGTCACATTGTCACGTATGGCATAAGTATAAAGATCTCATTTTGGTAGAAGTTATCGGTTCTTCTACTTGTCACATTCATCGGTTTACAGTTTGTTTCCAGTTGTGGCCAAGAAACCAAAGAAATATCTCATTTTTAATGACATTAAACTCCTATCTTTCACTTGGATTATTTCTAGAACAAAGAAAGTATCTCTTAGTTGGATTGATTGGTTCAACAATCCTTGTAATGCTTTGAATGTATGAGTTTGTTCTCTTTCCCTTAGCCTCGTGCAAGGGCGTTTATAATATACTTTGCTGTTATATAAAAAAGGCATGTCATTGTTGTCAAAGAACTAGGGTTTGAGAACTTGCCTTTTGATTAAGCATCAACTTTCTTGGCATTGCATGAAAACCAAAGCGCTTTTCATGCCCATGAGCTGCAAATTAAACATGTAAACATGAAAATTAAAACCATTAAATGTATGTGAACTAGATAGTAATCCACATAGTTATAATATGAATTTCTTAAATAACCTAAAGTTGAAAAAACTTAAATGACCTAATTTATAAAAGCAACACCATGGACTCGTGAGCTAGTATATCTATAAACGTATACCTAAACCATGATAAGGAAGCACTTGGTGACTACTGAGAGCAAGACCATTAGTAAACAGCAAAAGTGAGAGCAGCATTATGATCACAAATTTCATTTCCATAACTTATTGCTTTGAGGAATTGAAGAGGTTAGTAGTACCAGCACACTATGATATATATACCATCAAAAGGGTATCAATTTTGTGGAAACCTATGACAATCAAGTGACTTAAACAAGATTCCCTCAGAGTAAGTGTGTGTACGCGCGCGCGTGAGTGAGTACACAAAACACAAAGTGTAGAGTTTCAAAAAGGAGCCAGTGGAGCAATTCTTGTTTATGCAACCTTTCAAGGAACGGTGAGGCTGCAAATTACCACAAGACACTTCTTGGTAAATACAATCCTTTGTACTCGTCAATATGAACTTGAAAAACAATGCAAAATATGCTAAAAAATTATGCAAAAATAGTAACCAAGTACGGATGCGTGATCATCCCAATACACAATAACTTTGGCAACGCAAAAGTAAAATCGTAGGAACTAGGAACTAACATGTTCCTGACCTACTTCTTCGTTAATTAGCATTAGTGAGATAATATTACGGAGTATTAATCAAAGATTAGGGAACATCCTCTAGTTCCGTAGCAGCCTGCAGCTAGCGACTAGACGTACCATCCATTGTGTGCTTCTATATCAAGTGGGAACAATAACATTACCATCACATGTCAAATTTGTGCAATTGTACAAAGTTCCAAGAATGTTCATTTGGGCAAGACTAATTAATTATATATAGAGAACGTCAAAAATGTCAACTTTTGGTTTGATGGTCCAAGTTGTAGTAAAAAAAAAAATAGTTTTCTAAGTTTAGTTCCGTGCGACTGCTAAGCATTGCAACTGAATTTTGACAAGTGTTTCGAAGATAAGTGGGGTCTTTTGCATGACCGAAGTGACATTTTATGTGACCATGATATTTTTTACTCGACTGGTGTGATGTTTTGATAAATCAATTTTTGTTCTATATGAAAAATGTCAACCGTAGGTTCCACTTTTATATAAAACAGAAGTGATTTATCTAACATCATATTGATCGAGCAAACAACATCTTGGTCGCACAAAATGTTTGTTCAATCGAGCAAAACACCCTACCTAACTTCGGGACACTTGTCAAAATTCGAGTGAAGTCATACATTCTAGCACTCGCACAAGACTAAAATTGAAAACTTTCTTTTACTAAAATGTGGACCACTAAACGAAAGAGAACCATTTTTGGAATTTGCTCTTATATACATATGATGTGCTGCTTCAAAGATACTAATATATAGTTACTGCATGTGTTTCTCTTCCTAAGTTGATACATAAATGATTCAATGAAATAACTAAATAAGCATCGAGTATATATGAGCACAAAGCTTATATATGTTGAAGCATGTGTTTGTTCTAAGCTAAGTAGTGATCGATATTCTCACAAAAGGGCGTGTGTCTCAATGGTATCTTATGTAGTGAGAGACACTCACCAACCAACTAGTTGTGGGTTTAGGTCATACTGATGACATATAAGATAGATTATGGTATATATTGCGTGAGATAAATAGTTGTCGTCAGAAAAACAGTGATTGATATTCCCTTGTAAGTATGCTAACTCTAAGATGCAATTGCTTCACTTCAATGATTTTAGTAAGACATGTTGTTACTAGCCGAATCATCACAGCCCCACTCCAAGTAAAACCTCGATGCAACTACATGACTAGATTAATCTAGAATCTTAGACTTAAAAATATCTAAGATATTTCTCCTATAATATCAAAGATACTTAGTAAGAATGATCTAGAGATTATCTAGAAAATATCTTATGTAAATATCTTAAATACTCTATTAGAGCTTCTAGAACTTGCTTAGCTTTAGTATAAATAGGGCTAACCATTCTCATTTATAATCAAGAGTTCTAGTGCAATATATATCAAGTAGTATTTCCGAGTAAATTTGCATGTGTTCATAGCTAACCACTTCTATATAGGGGTGAGTAAACGACCCGAACGGACCGGACCGACTGACGGACCGACAGAGACCGGATCGGACCGACCACATTCGGTCTGGTCCTCGGTCTAGGCTTTTTGTCTAATTCGGTCTCGGTCTCGGTCCCGGTTTTTACCTTAATTCGGTCTCGGTTTTTGGCGGTCCGGTCCGGTCCGGTCTCGGACCGATGCTCACCCTTACTTCTATACTTTTTGTCTTACTTAGTCGTTGAATCCAAGTCGTTAAGTGCCACATGGACGTTGTGAATTAATCCCGTGACACATGTGCAGTCTAGTCGCCATTATAATCAATAGCAAGATACCTGAAATCGGGTGTTTTATGTATTTAAAATAACTACTAAGTACTAACCACATTTTGTTATTGTAAGCTGCCCTTCATTTTCATTTAGCTTAATGGTCGTTTCATGTTTATAATGTCCTTTTACCATATGAAGCAAGAAAAAAGCCGTGCGCAAATCATTACCCCATAAGTTTTGATACGTAGTTGTATGTTATTGACTTATATTATATACTAACATCATTATTCTCAAGCACACTCGATAAAGAAACGTAGACCAAGGGCTTAGATCATTAGGTACCCATAAGTCGTATGACGCGTTTTATAGCAAAAAATGTTGTCATTTTAGCTTTTTCCCGTATAACGTATAACCTATAACTTAACAAAAAATAACCTCATTCCATCACTCAAGTTATAAAAAAACTCCTGGGCTCTGCAGTTTTTTTAATTTCTTTTCATTTATTCAAATAAAACAAGACACTAAAGTAAAAAATTACATAATTTAAATATAGGGTAAATTGTAAAAAATGTCCTTCCATTACTCAAGTTATAGAACACTCCTGGACTCTGCAGTTTTTTTTTTTTAATTTCTTTTTCGTTTATTCAAATAAACAAGACACTAAAGTAAAAACATTACATAATTTAAATATAGGGTAAATTGTAAAAAATTTCCTTCCATCGCTTAAGTTATAGAACACTTCCGGCCTCCGCAGTTTTTTTAATTTCTTTTTCATTTATTCAGATAAAACAAGACTCTAAAGTAAAAACATTATATAATTTAATTATAGGATAAATTGTAAAAAATGTCCCTAAGATTTGCCATTTTTGCGAAAAATGCACTTGGAAAAAAAATGCGTGTTGTATACCTAATGTTTGCACTTTTTGCGAACAATGCGATGAACAAGCCAGTTTGTTGCAAATTTGCTATTTTGGCTAATGAGCGTTAAATTTTCCCATTATTGGCCATGTAAAATGACTAATTTACCCTCATCTTCTTCCCACAATTACTTTTTTTGAATTTGCAATTATTATCCCTCTACTATCCTTCATCACCACCACCCTCTACCACAACACGACCAGCACTACCACCCTCCACCACTACCACCATCTACCACCACTATTCAATAGTTTTTTTTTGCGAAACTTTTATATTATACTCGATATTCGTTAAGAATCTGATCGACACATTGATGTTATTGATGCTATTACAAAGCATTTAATTAGAAATTGGGTCGTATAGAAATTAGTTAGAGGAACAAAGGCAAGAATGGCTTTTAGCCCAACTTAAGAGCAAACGCCCTCTATACGGCTCGGATTTTTTCAAAACTAAAGAAATGTATGATGTTTTAGACACATTTGAGGTCATATCTAAACTTCCATCAGATAATTTTGGAGCTTATATAATCTCAATGGCCACCGCCCTAATTCTGATGTGCTTGCTGTTGAACTTTTACAATGCAACTATCATGTAAAGAATCCTTTAAGGGTTGTACCATTATTCGAAAAACTAGATGATCTTAAAGCTGCACATGCTGCTATGGCTCGTCTTTTTCCATTGATTGGTATAGAAATTGGATTAATGGTAAGCAAGAGGTCAGGATTGGGTACTCAGATTCTGGGAATGATGCAGGGTGGTGTACGGCAGCTTGGCAGTTATACAAGGTAAACAATTTGGAGTGAAGCTGACTATCTTTCATGGTCGAGGTGTTGATTGTGAGTCGAGGTAGTGGGCCAACCCATTTTTAGCTATATTGTCTCAGCCACCAAATACTATTAATGGTTCGCTATGTGTCACGGTTCAAGGTGAAGTTATTGAATAGTCGTTTTGGGAAGAATGTCTGTGTTTTAGAACTTACAACGGTTCGCGGTTGCTACACTACAATATGGAATGAATCCACCTATTTCACCCAAACCTGAATGGCGTACACTTATGGATGAGTTAGCGGTTAATGCTACTAATGAATATCGATCAATAGTTTTCAGGATCCTCAATTTCTTAAATACTTCCGTCTCGTAAGTACTCTAATCTCTTTTTTGCTTCTTATAACCTTGAATTTAAAATGGTTTATTCATATTCAATTTTCAGTTGAATCAATTCAATTTATATTTATAATACTTTTTTTTTCTTGATGTTATTTTTGATAATTCACAAAATCCAAATATATCAATATAACCTTACAAACACATTGTTTTCCTGATTGACTTCTTAAAATGCAGGTCACACCCGAGTTAGAATACGGTCTCATGAACATTGGGAGTCGTCCTTCGAAATGAAAACCTAGTGGTGGAATTGAATCACTTTGAGCAATCCTTTGGATATTTTCATGGACTCAAACAAGGTTTCATCTTCCTGTATAGCTTGGATTTGGAGCCGCATTCAAACATTCTATTGCAAAGGACTCGAAGAATCTCGAAATATTGAAGGAGATGTACAAGGGGTGGCCATTCTTTAGAATAACAATCGATTAGTCGAGATGATGTTTGTCAAAGGTAACCCAGGAATTGCGGCATTATATGACAAACTCCTTGTGTCTGAAGAACTATTGCCGTTTAGTGAGCAGTTGAGGGCCAAGTATGAAGAAACTAAAAATCTTCTCCTCCCGGTAATATAAATGTCACTAATCTTCATTCTATTGGTCGTATACAAGATGGGAAACTAAGTTCCGACCACCCCGTTTACTTAAGAAATATTATTTGCTTCACCTTATAGTTTCAAATGTCTCAAACAACCCAATTAGTTGAAAGTCACCCGTGTGTATATTGGGCGCATAAATCACTTAACTCTCTTTGTTCAAAGCTTTAGATTATCACACGAATATATTTTTGTACTCCTATTTTTTTGTTAATCATCACTAGAAATTATAAAACAGGACAACAAGTGTTTTTAAGGTCAATCTAACTTGAATCTAACTTGTAATAATATGACCCTCTCGACCAATATCCATTACGCCAGATACCCAACTTGACCAATTTATCTTGCTAGATGTACAATTAATTAACAGAACATGTCGGCATATAAGAGATCCCATTTAATATAAAAGTTTTGCAAAATAAAAAAAAGGTGCTGCTGAACAGTGGTGATTGTGTGGTGGTGGTGCTGGAGGATAGTGGAAGGATAATAATTGCAAG
Organism: Artemisia annua; assembly: GCA_014162995.1. NCBI lineage: Eukaryota > Viridiplantae > Streptophyta > Magnoliopsida > Asterales > Asteraceae > Artemisia > Artemisia annua. Next base: position 17,699 of record LBNU01014426.1, on the reverse strand, counting down.
TAATAAAATTAAAAAAAAATTTTGAGAAGAAGACGGGGTAAATTGTCATTTCACATGGCCACTAACGGGGAAATTTAACGCTCGTTAGCCAAAATCACAAATTTGCAACAAATTTGCTTGTAGGGGCATTGTTCGCAAACAGTGCAAATATTAGGTACACAACTCGCACATTTTTTTTTAAGAGCATTTTTCGCAAAATGGCGAACCTCAAGGACAATTTTTGCAGTTTACCCTTAAATATAAAACGCAACAATTTTATACATTTTTTGGACTAATTATGTAAGAAAATAAAATCAAAAGACTAACAACGCACACTTTACTGAGACTAATGGTGCAAGAAGTTAACTAACAAGAACTACAAGTTAAAAATACTAAATCTTATGAGATTGAAAGTGAAAAAGAAAATATCATTTTTTCTTCATCATATTGCCCGACTCCACCTGCAACCAAAAACAAAACAAAAACACAAAAACGAAAACACACACAAACACATCACACAAACATAAAGTAGTTTGAAGATTAAAAAGCAAAAAAAATGCCCGATAACTTGGCTGGTGATTTTGGCGCGAGGCCTTATAACGCGAGCCCCGATGTCACCTGGTACCATAGGGTCGTGCCATATAGGGCTATAACACGCTCTATGGCTCAGCGTACCGAGTGCTCTAATAAGTTAACTGAAAGTTTTAAAAAGTTAGTAAACTCACTTTTATGACTTAGGAGCTTATAAACTTGAGTTTATAAACATAATTAAAAGCTATAAGCTCAAGTCTCCAATAACATACCTTAGAGTCGTAGGGACGTAGAGTACCGGGACTTGTGTTATAGGACCTCTCACCATATCCATGGCAATATTTTACTGGCTTTTTTTATACTTATTTTAAATGTAAAATAGATTAAACTTTGGGTCATAGGAACCTATAACTTGAGTTATAAGGAGGGATTATTTATTTATTTATTATTTATTATTTTTCTTTTTTAAGAATGTTATTAGCAATAAACTGATGTAGCGGGTGTTGTAACGTGCCTATAAAACACATGATACCTCGCACTCTAACATTGCTACATCAATACCACTTGTTATTCATATGCCGCAAGTGAGTGAGGGTTGCAATTTAAGATCCTATATGTTAAGCATCGGCATTTTTTAATGAACTATTGTTAATGCATAATCAGTTAAGAACCTGATTTCTCGTTCTCTTGCATTCCAATAATATGACTGTATAACAATAATTGGTCTTCTTAACTACTCCCTATATACAGCTCAAAGCCCAATAAAAGAGAGTAACAGCCCATAACATAAAGACCAATATTAAGCCCAATAACCCCTCGTATCTTTTGAAGAAAATAATCCCTTACTGAATAAAAAAAGAAAAAGAAAAATGATAAATGTTCTTAGTAGATGTTCCTAGTTATATTCTCATTAGATTGATGACAAGTGTTAAAATCAATAATAGAGGTAAAAAAAGATAAATAGTGGATTACACTTGTCAATATTTATGTATAGTAGGAAATTAGAAAGTTGTACTACTAATAATTTATAGGAGGATGTAGTAATAATGTATAGCGTTGTTTATAAAGAAAATATACATATCTTAAGTACTTAGTACTTGAGCATAGAGTTGAGATCCATGAAGAACCCATACATGTCATAGAACTTGTCAACCAATCATAGCCACCCATTTATATTTTCCACATTTTTTTTTCAAAACAACATATCTTGCAAACGGTAAATCTTCAAGCTACAAAAAAAATACTATCGCGACGAGAATTAAATGATCTTTCTATAGATATGCATTGTTATATACTTTCGATGAATTTTTTTTTTTTCGACGAACTTTTTTTTTTTAATTTCCGCCCAGAAAGAATCATATATGATTCGTAAAAATCATATATGATTCGTAAAAAATCATATATGATTCGATTCTTACGAATCATATATGATTCTTACGAATCATATATGATTCGTAAGAATCATATATGATTTGTTAAAATCGAATCATATATGATTCTTACGAATCATATATGATTTTTCTGGGCGAAAAAAATAAAGTTCATCGAAAAAAAAGTTCGTCGAAAGTATATAACAATGCATGTCTATAGAAAGATAATTTAATTCTCGTCGCGATGGTATTTTTTTTGTAGCTTGACGATTTACGGTTTGCGAAATATTTAAGTTTTAAAAAAAGGGTGGAAGTTTATTTTTTTATTTTGATAAAAAAAATGAGTGGCTAAGATTGCTTGATGGGTTCTATGGTAAAAGTTGGTTCTATAAAGAACTTTTGGCCTTGAGCATATATTAATTTCAGCAATCCAATCCAAACCTAATTTTTAAATGTCAAACTGGACTGGGATCCAACTACTCGGGACATGTTAGAACCAAACTAATTAAGCATTAAGCCAATTTTGAAGGACCAGCCTAGCGCCATAGGGTGATTACTTTCTAGTTTCTATGCATTTCTAACTTTTATAGCTCTCCTACTAGTGCTATGAAAAACTAGAACGGACCCCTGCCAAACCAACTTTTAATTGAATAGTATAGTTCCGGTTCGGTTTCAATCAGGACCATGAACAGAACCAAAACTTTGAACTTGATTAATGCTATTGATTCAATTATCAGTTCTTGCTTAAAGTTGGTTGTAACAAAAACGAAAGTTTGGACCGCACAGGATCAAGAAGAATTCAGTTTACAGGTTTAAGGTCTTGTCACGAGTTTTGTACACTTCTAATAGGGACTATCGAGAGAATCAAAAAATCCAATTCAAAAAAATCAAGCTCACAGATAAACAAAATGAAATAAAAAATGTAAAAAAGACCTTTCCACCTAGAAGGAAGATTTCGACTGAACTTAAGAAAACAGCACAATATGCCTTGAAACCACACTATTGATATGGCTTGTGTATATATCTACTCAAACTAGTGTAGAATTTTGATTTGTGTATACAGAACTAAGAACCTATTAAAAAAGAAGGAAGACCATTAAAATCCACAGCAGCTAAACGCCTGCCTCCATCCCTGACGCTTTCGTGACTGTCTCTTGTCCACTTTCGCCATTCTTACAGGACTACTATTCCACTCATTTTGCAATCTGCAAACACAAATGAACATTATTAAACCTTCTATACAGCTTATGTAGCATTATTAAACCTTCTATACAGCTTATGTAGCATTATTAAACCTTCAAAAAGGCAATCAAATATTTGTTATTACATGGGAAACGCAAAGGATCTGACACTTGTGTTGCTGCCATCTGATCGATGAGATATGCTACCAGCAGATGATACAGGTCCAGAGAATGTAATTAGTCCAGATACAGGACCTGCCATTGAGAAACTTGACTCGCCACCACCACGTTGCAACTGGTTTGCGGACACTGTGATGTTATCTGAAGATGTGTCGTGATGGTTAGGTGTACTTTGTGTGTCTAGCAGAAGTTCATGAGGACCATTAATGGCTGTTGGTTTCACATTGTTAGAATCTGAAGCAGTGTTCTCTTCCATTTTCCCTGAAATCGGTGCCTAAACAGAACCTTAGAAAGTAAAGATATTGACAAGTAAACCCAACGGGACGAAAAACCTTTAATATATTTAACAAATCTATAACAGAGACATAATAACAAACTATAATCGACAAAAACTACCCATGTGTATCATGAAATGGATATCAAGACCTTTGATAGAGACATTGTAACTAATTGAATCATGCAACAACTACTAGGAAATACGAACCTCAGAAAGCCGTTGATCAACGTCACTTTTGGATTTACTAGTCTGCATCGACGTATCTGGACCACGATTTTCACTGCTCTGGACAATTTTCGATTCAATAACCAAGTTAAACTCATCAGAGGCACATCCGGACAGTAAATAAGCATTCTTGCAGAAATCTTCCAATGGTGAAGAAAGTAACTTGTCATCCTCAACCATGTCATCATGTTCATCGCCTTTAACAGTTGCAATATTTTCCCCATGAGATAGTCCCTCGTCTACACATATATCCTTAACAACATTGAAACCACTCTCTTCGTATATCAATTCTGGAAATTTGCATTCTGTAACTTTTTTATCAATGTATTCTGATGGAACATCAGAAGGTGCTAAAGACTTCCCAAACTTTTCATCTTCAAGATTGGTAGAGAAGCTGACTTCATCATTGCTCCATAAGTTGACTTTCTCATTCTCCTCATCAGACAAGAACGGGTTTACGTATCTTTCAGGACTTTCTTTCATGGTTAACGTCACTTCTTCTGTATCAAGTAGCAAAGTTGTCACATAGGCAAACTCAAGTCGATTAAAATAACTAAAGTAAACTAAATTTGAAGTGTTCTGCGTCTGCTAAAACTCAAATGGAAGACGTAATGAGAAGTGACACAATACTAATTTTATATATGAAACAACAACGTAGACCATATCTATTTGCTCAAAAACAAACTATATTTATACAAAACGAATTCATATACAACTATATTACCAAACCATTATAATAAAGATTAAGTCACCAGTTCTATATATAATTACAATATCTTTCGACTTAATTTTCCGTAAGTAAGCCAAATGTAAACAAAACCAAAAACGTTGTTCAACAACTAATAAACTAACCAATCTGCAACAGGTTCCCTAACTTATCATAATAAAAAAACTAAACAACCAGGTTAAGTTAAAGACTAACAATAAATAAATAAACTATTCTTTGAATACTTGCACAAGCATAGAATATATCCAAAAACAAACCGCAAAAATAGCATATGCGTATATACTTTTATCTTAAAACCTTGTTTTATGTGTCGTACTTCATACTATTTCAATGACATCCCCAACTTCACCAAGTTTGCGTCTGGGATTGCATTTTCAAAACAAATTATGCATTTGCATATCAACGTTTTAGAAGAGCATTGTTGAACCTGCTTTAAAAAACTGCGTTTGTCTATAAGAAAACGCACTGGTTTGCCAAGAACCCGATCCCAAGCACCCTCTAACAAAACCTACACAAATAAATACTAAAAATTAGCAAACATATCCAGTACAAAATTAATCACATGCCATATCAGTATGATTAACACAATCCTCACTCCAACAACGACAATCTTTTGACAAATATTATAAAAAAAAAAAAAAAAAAAAAAAAAAAAAAAAAAACACACACACACACACACACACATTTTTTGAAGGAAAAAAAGTTCCAACCAATCAGATTGCTCAATTTTGCTTACGTGTCAAAAAAAAAACAAATATCAAATACAACTAAAACTAAAACTAAATAAGTTGCATAAATATATAACTAGAACAAAACAATAAGTCAACTATATAACACCTAAATTTGACTAAATTTATATCAACAATAAATAAAAAAAATTAATATTAAAACAGAAACAGAGTAAAAATAAGGATCACCCACCTACAAATATTCTCCAGAGATAATCAGGATCATCATACACAGTTCTTTTTTTTTATATAAGACTAAGGTTTGTGCGTCAATTGGGAGCAAGTGATGGTGAAATAACAGAGTGTGTTTTTTTTTACTTTTTTTTTGTTGTATGTGATGAAACAGGAGACAGGGTGGACAAAAAAAGTGGTCAGAAAAAGCTTTGTCGTGGTCGGAAAAGTTGCCGGGAAAGTGAAAATAAAGACAACTGAAAGAGTTTTATAGTTGGGGGTTAAAGATAGTCATAGGATGTTAACAACTCGTGAAATATCAAATATGTCATTATTAATTGGGTTTTTATTTTTATTTTTTATTTTTTACAAAAGTGCATACTTCTTTTGAACACATACTAGCCAATAGGGTATCATAACAATGGGACCCTACGTGAATCTAAACCCGATTAAGCTTATGTTGGTCAGGTTATTCGGGTCCCGAGTCCTAATTTACGCTGGATGTCGGGTTAAATATGTTTATCTAACTCGGGTTCGATTCAACCAAATTGACCCGATAACGGTTTATTATTGTTGTTGTTATTATTATTATTATTATTATTATTAAACCGTCACTTTAATAGAATCATAAAAATTTACATGAAGTTGAATGAGAATCTACATACAAGTTGTGCTCCCACTCATTTCTTAATAAAAAAGCTATCTCTATGAAAAATAAAAACTCTATTATTATTATTATTATTATTATTATTATTATTATTATTATTATTGGGATTTACAAGAAATTAGTGGGAAGCCGAGATACTAACTGGGCTCCCACTCCTCTAGCTATTGCGAAGGTAATTCTACTAAAAATATGAGCTGCAGCATGTACTCCAATGCCTTGAGTCACAGAGAACTTTCGAATCCGCTTCAGTAGGGCCACCGCATCCTCCCTAAGTTCCCTAAAGGAAGAGAATGAGAAGGGGCGAAACCCATATCCAATATCCGCACACTTGGTATCATACTTGATGCGTTTGTATTGTGCAGCTTCAGTCACCACACGTCCTGGCACAAAATCAACAATACCAGTTTGCGTCAAAGGAGACGACCCTGTCAAATTGACACATACATCTTGCTCTCTGTCCAAAGAATAGAGCAATATATCTGCTGGGCGTAAGGTTTTGTCCCTTTCTCCACAAAGCCCGATGTCAACCTCTTTATGAGCCGAGATCCCCGACCGACAACAGATATCAGCAAGAGTGTCACACATCACGTTATGCGGATGTTTAATACTAATAATACTAGCGCACGACACTGCATGATCCCCATTAATATCCCTTGTAAATACCCTGGAACAAGCTGAGCACGACGTCTGGACAGAAAATAGAGGAACACCTAGCCGATAGTATAACACACACTGGTAAGTTCTAGCATTCATAGTTTGTCACAACCCAGATATCGGGACCACCCTAAGCCAGTCTGAGGTGTAGTCTTCCTTTTGTGATCTCCATAGCGCCATCTGTCGAGCAGATAGGCCAGAGGTGGATTCAACCGTTTAGGTAACACGTGTAAAATATATATCTGCCAATTTTTTCATGAGTTTGGGGGCAACGATCTCATTTGGGTAATTCAAAAGATCGATCTCCATTTTCACATTAAAAGCACACAGGGCATCATCGAAGGAAGGTCCAAAGGTTACAATACCAGAATGTCGGAGGAGCTTAGTCTGTAAGCTAGCAGATTGGAGTCTAGACGCGAGGAAAGCATAGTTCAAGAACCTGCAGAGTATACACCTAGGCCCCCAAATTCAAAGGGTAGTGTCGCAAGTCTCCATTGCCAATCACCAAAACCATGTCCAGAAGCAGTGACAAAACGCTCCAGAGAAGAATGAAGTGCCGCATCAAATGAAATCTGAGCATGCTCAAAGACCCAAGGGGAACATGTGCGCATAGAAAAATATAACTTGGAAATACCGGTACAAGCACGAAGGAGCAACAACTCACACTGAGGGTCATTAAGTTTAGCAACAGCACCCATAAGCTCAATGGTTTTAGCAACCCTTTTCATAACAAGCTCACTACTAAACTCAAAGTTCACACTAGCAGGCCTATCCAATAATTTAACACCGTGTAAAGGTCGAGCAAAATTAGGCATGAAAACACCCGCAAGCATGCTTCTGGGGTCTTCCGTTGGGCAAAAAAACCCCAGTTTTATCAACATTAAGGTGCAAACCGCAACTAGGTATATCCATCATAATAAGCTCTAGAACCTTCCCCACAACCAAAGTATCTCCAATGATAGTGCCATCATCCAGATACCAAGCTTGAAGGCAAAGACTAAAAGAGTCTCTAATATTGCATACCAAGGGATGTAACATTAAGGCAAAAGTAGAGGTCCGAGCGGGTCGCCTTATTGCACCCCTTGGTGCGACCATAAGGTGTGTTCTCCATAATATAATCAAGCTGGACTGGAGTAACAGAATTCCACCCAACATGAAATAGCAGGACAACGAAGGCGAACCTCCTGCAACATAACCTCATGATCCACCAAATTGAAGGCGATTTTGAAATCCACCAACAACATCGAAAGACCCACATTATCCCCATGGTCTTCAATAAACCAATTCACGGCATGAAGGATAGCCTCCCCTCCTCCAGATACCCCAACACTTAACTATAGATCATTCAAATAATCATCTAAGGAATGACCAATCAAAGAAGCACCAACCTTGGAGACTAAGTGCCTCTAAATGGTCCCCGCATCAATGGGATGGATACCACGTCCTAGCTTGATCAGCGGTGTGAGAGCAGCACTAGTATTATATATTCGCCCAACGCCCTGGGGCATTTTCCATCAAGAAAAAGATTCGCCACTTGGGTAATAGAAACGATTAACTCATCAGAAATAGGCAGCACCACTTAAACAATCCAAAAGGTGTTGTGCACGCACCATTCCGACCACAAGACATACCACGAGGGAAACTTTTAATCATGTCAAGAATCATAGCAGGAGATGCAATGAGGTTATGATGATCAATGGGTGTATGCGGCAGAGACGGAGCAGACTTGAAAAGGTGCTTAGCCTTTAAGTGCTCAAGAGTAGCATCATTATAAGGAGCAATACCAGAAGAAGAAAGAACTCTGACAACTATCGTATAGTGGCCATCACAAATCTTCCTCTTACACTGCTTGACATTACGCTCACCCAGGTCCAAGTTCTCCTCATCAATATGAGACCATGATGGGGAGGATTCAGCTAAATATCACTTTTATTATTATTATTATTATTATTATTATTATTATTATTATTATTATTATTATTATTATTATTATTATTATTATTATTATTATTATTATTATTATTATTAGAAACTTGTACGATTTACATGAAATTAATGGGGACCCGAGATACGATCTGAGCCCCCACTCCTCTAGCTATAGCAAAGCTAATCCTACTAAAAATATGAACAGTAGCACGTGCTCCAATGTCTTGAGTCACAAAGAACTTTCGGATTCGCTTCAGTAAGACCACCGCATCCTTCTCAAGATTATTTTTATATAATCTATATAAATTATCTATGTATATTTATAGAACTAGTCATTCGTTTTTATTTTTCACTCATATTCGGGTTGACTCGAGCCCAACTAACCCGAAATTTAAATAAGGTCTGGTTTGGGTATGATATCTCTAGGGCCTCAACCCGACTTGGCCCGACCAGAATTGTCCCAACCTGACCAATCCAACCAAATTAACATCCTTACGAACCAAGGATGTTTATCGTTTCATTTCTCGGGTTGTTCACTCTAGATCAATAATCTTGTTTTATATTTTTGTATAGCTTAATTCGAACCAAACAAACCACATTTTGGTTTTTGGTTCAATTCACGTTGAATACAGTTTAGTTTGTCGCATCTTAAACTGAAAAACATGAAAACCCTTTTTCTGGTAAATGAGTAAGCTAATAGCAATAAATGCATATTAAAAATTAGTAAAAAATGAAATTTAACATGATAACCAAATCAAATAGGTCTAATTGTTGGCAACCCTATTTCGTCTTATCTCGCTTATTGGCTTCCACTACAAGATTATTGCTACAATTTTAGCAAACCAGCTTTAAAGTGGTCGACAAGATTGTTAGCCACGAGCAATCTGCTTTTGTTTCAGGTCGTCAAATTATCGATGGTCCGATGATTCTTAGTGAGATCATTGATTGGTACAAAAAAAAGGAAGAAATAGTTACTAATCTTCAAAGTGGATTTCGAAAAAGCTTTTGATTTGGTTAGTTGGAAGTACTTGGATTATGTTCTCAGTAGCCTCGGTTTTGGTTTAAAATGGTGTTCATGGATTAGAGCTTGCTTACATTTGTCTAGAGCTTTCGTATTCATTAATTAATGGTAGCCCGACTTCTGAATTTTCTATTAAATGCGGGCTTAGACAAGGAGACCCATTATCGCGTTTTCTTTTTATTCTTGTCATGGAGGGCCTACACGGTGTCCTCTTAACTGCTGTGGGATCAGGTCTTACTCGAGGTATAAATTTTGGTCATTCTGATATTACCCTTTCACATCTCTTTTATGCAGATGACGTGATTATTACTACTGATTGGAGCGTTTGTGACCTTGACAACATCATACGTGTTCTTCATCTTTTCTACTTAGCTTCGGGCCTCATAATTAATATCCACAAATCCAATGTCTATGGCATTGGAGTTTTAGATGATGACGTGTTTAGTATGGCTAGGAGCTCTGGTTGTGCCTCGGGTTTTTTTTTCCTTTCACATATCTTGGGCTCCCGATTGGTTCTAATATGATTTTATCTCTAATTGGAAGATTTTAATTAACCGCTTTCATTCAAGTCTCTCCTCTTGGAAGGCGAACCTCCTCTCCATATGAGGTCGCCTTACTCTCATCAAGGCAGTTCTAGGTAGTTTTGGCATTTATTACCTTTCGATTTTTAAAGCTCCTGAGACGGTTTCGCATTCTTTAGAAAGAGCTTGTTCGACTTTCTTCTGGGGAGGTCATTTAAGCCCTAATCCGTAATTATTTGATCAAATATTGCCCTAAATCGTTCCTTTTGTCATTTTAGGTACTTTGAAGAGGAATTCTGGAAAAGGAAGCATTTTGGACGTTTTTGGAGCATAAAAGTGAAGAAAACGACAAAGCTCAAAAAATGCTGGAATTAGTACCTGACGGCGTCACGCTTTGGAGTGTGACGGCGTCACGCTTTGACCCAATGGCTTCTAATCCAATGGCTTCTAATCATTCCGGATTAGGACCCGAACCTAACAGAAACACTTCTGGACATATCAGTTCAGGACTCGTACCTAATGGAGCTCAGTCAACTATACCAGATAAACCAACAAATCAAGAACTGGAAAATTTCTTCGAGTTAATGTTTGATGAATACTATGGTGGAACTTCGACAAATGCATCTTCACATCATTCCGCTGCACCCGCTCAACATCAACAACCACCACCACCACAAACACAAGATGCATCAACAACCGTCGAAACTCAAGCACCAACTCCCTCAACAACATCATCAACATCTACTCCAGCATCTCCAGTGATTGAAACTGTTCTACCAAGAGTTGATGAGCAAAACCAAAATTCAACTTTTCAAGGAGAATCTTCACAACAAAATGCTACGTTAGACAAAGAAGAAGAAGTTTTTGAAAACCCGTTTTCTTCTGAATCTGAATCATCTTCTTCGAGGTTACATGAACCATCTAACACGCATATGTTGAATTCAAGGTACCCTTCTACACTCAAATGGACTAAAGACCATCCAATCGAACATGTCATTGGTGAACCATCCAGGCCAGTTCAGACGAGGAGACAACTTGCCACCGATCTCGAATTGTGCATCTACATCTGTGCTTTAAGTTTGAAAGAACCTAAGAACATTCGAGAGGCAATGGCAGAATACCCGTGGATTGAAGCGATGCAGGATGAAATTCTTTCATACAATTTACACGATAGTTGGGAACTTGTACCCAGACCACTTGAGAAACGTGTTCTTGATCTCAAATGGTTGTGGAAGAACAAATTGGATGAAGAAATGACTGTAATCCGCAACAAAGCTCGTCTCGTGGCTAAAGGATATCCGCAAGAAGAAGGGATAGATTTC
>LBNU01014420.1:0-49349 GCA_014162995.1 Artemisia annua | reverse complement strand
GAATTGATAGAAACAAGGTGTCCATAACGGACGACGACGACGTTGTGTACTTCTTTAATGAGGTGTTTGAGTCGAGGCAAGATATCAAAAGTTTGTACATCACCGTCCTGAAAGAAGCCGTAGAGGTAAGTGACACTTCATCTGCTGAACCTCTAGATTTGGATCTAAATATTCCCTTGTTTGATGAACAACCCAACAACGAAAACAGAATCGTTGTGCATTCTAATGAACAACCCGATTCCAAGAATGAAAATATGCATTCTGAGCATAAATGGAAAAATGACACATTCCAGTATATGCCTGTCCCTCCCAATCCACCTAGTGTTATTAAAAACCCAAAGAACCAACCCTTTTTTACTTCACGTGTTTTAAAGGTGTTTGACGAATTTGAGGATAAGGACGAATGCATCAGAGAGATAGCATTAAAATGTTTAAAAGAAGGTTATGAATATAGAGTAGTTAAATCTTGTCAGTTGGCTTACCGTGTAAGATGTAAGGTACCCCAATGCAATTGGCATGTATTCTGTCATTCAGTTAGAGGTGCTAATATATTTAGGATAACTCACATGAACGATGTTCACACATGTTCGAAAATAACTGTCAATGGTAATCATAGCAATGCTACTGCAAAAGTATTGGGTCATATGCTAGTTCCAAAAATGAGAGACACTACCAGGGTGTATAAGCCAAAGGACATACAACTTGATATGAATTCAGCTTTGAATATAGACATCTCATACAAAAAAGCCTGGAGAGGCAAGCAGCTTGCATTGCAGGCTACTCAGGGCTGCCCTAAGACGTCGTATGAACAGTTACCGTATTATTTCCACTACTTAAAGCTAGCAAACCAGGGAACAGTGACACACATCGACACCGATGATGAAGGACGGTTTAAGCAATGTTTTGTAGCCTTTGGTGTTGCGGTAAGCATATTTCTTAACCAGCGTATACTTATTAATTAGGATGGAAAAGTTTTTTCTATTTTCAACTTATTTGGGTGAATAACTAATATGTTGCTAATGTAAGAGGTTCGGAGTTTTTTACACTTTATACGTCCGTTGTTAATAATCGATGCTGCACATCTTAAAGGTCGTTACCTTGGAACAAACCTTGCTGCTGTTGCAATGGATGGAAACAATCAAATTATACCCATTGCAACCGGTGTGACCCACGGTGAGACAGGGGAGTCATGGACCTGGTTTTTGTCAAAGTTGAAAGAATGCATAGGTGAGGTTCCAGGTTTGGCCATCATATCTGACAAACACTTTGAAATTGGTCTTGCATGTAAGAACGTTTTTCCAAACGCCTTTCATGGTTATTGTTACCGTCATTTGATGATGAATTGCAATATGCAAAGTGATCAGTTAAAGGGTTTATATTGGAAGACATGCAAGGCTTACACACGGGCTGAGTTTGACAGGTGTGTCACTTGTATTCGTGTAATGAGACCCACGACGTACAGAAAGCTAGAGGATGCAGGGTTTGAAAAATGGTCTAGGGCATACTGCCCTGCAAACAGATACAACTACATGACATCAAATAGCGTCGAGTCAATAAATTCGTTAACAAGGGAAGTGCGAAAAGTCCCGATTACGATGCTCATGGATTGGTACAGACAGCTTCTGCAACGGTGGTATTGTGATCGTCGATCAAAATACGAAGTTAATGTCATTGAAATTTGCATCGTTTCTGGCACTTTTATGTAGTATGTAATTACATATGCATTTTTTTTTCATGTGGTTTTGTCCAGTTTTTTATTTAATTTATTTCTTTAACACGTAACTAAAACAACTAACAATAACGTTGTTAAAACTTTTTTAATGTTAGATGCATTGGATGAAGAAGTTTCAGACTGGGCAACTGCAAAAATTTATGATAGAATCTTAAAGAGCGTTAATTGGACAGTCAAGGGCATTCACAAAATGAACAAGTATGAAGTGAAAGACAACCGAAGAGGTCATATTGTTGATTTGACAGAAGGGACATGCAGTTGTCGTAAATGGCAACTTTCGGGTTTACCTTGTGGTCACGTATGTGCTGTGGCTAGAGTAACTGGGTTGACAAGTGTTGAAGGATTGGTAAAAGATTGGTTTCTCAGAACAACATTGAAGAATACGTACTCAGGCATGTTTAATCCTGCACAAGATGTTGCTACTTGGGAAACTCGCGATGACTTACAAGTTGTATTGGCACCGGTTATCATTAAGAGGCAAGCAGGGAGGCTAAAAAATAAAGATCGCATCCGATCACAAGGGGAGGAGCCAGTAAAGAAACAATGTACGAGGTGTGGTGCCAATGGACACAACCGAGGTTCATGTAACGTGCCGTTGGTGACAAAAAAAGTAAGAACTGTATTCTAAACAAATTATTATTTTGTGTGAAAGGTCGAGTTAATCCTTAATTCCATATTACGTTACAGAGATGTGCAACAAGAAAAATGAGGTCTCTGAGAGCTCTATGTCGTGTTCCAAGAATTGCGAATGGAAAGCCGAGATCTTCGACCAGAAATGAAAACTTGAACAATGCGGCACATCCCGAGTCAACTAATCAGCAGTCCATGAATGTTCCAACACCACTGGCATCAATTGGGATGATAAACAGGCTATCACAGATGTCCACTCCACAAAACTTTTTAGTCTAATGTTCAACTCTCTGACAGTTGTAACTTTTTTACTTATGCAAGAACTTATTTTCTTATGAAACATGTTTGTCGTTTATCAGCTTTTTTTAATCATCTGTTATTTGAGGCATGTTGGATGCAAGAACGCTACCTTATGTATTATTCTATGACACTTGGTATGGTAGAACTTATTTTGTAGCAAACTTATATGTCATTTGTTACTTATCCAAGTCTTGATGAGTCATGATGGATGTGGATCTATAAACATTACCTACACATGCATATTATGTTGGATGTATAAACAGGTTGGATGTATGACATACATGTTTGTTTTGTAATTTCGCAGTTCCAACCTCCGCGCATTATTGATTTGAAGTAAACAACTACAAGTAAACTATAAAGATGTTAACGAAATGGAGCAATTTAACTTTCATTTGAGCAACAAGTCATAAGTTAATATCATAACGCTAGAAAAGACATTACAAGGAGATCAAGATAGGGTTTTTCAACCAAGTCTCCCAAGAAAAAGAAACATTACATCGATTGACACACCAATAATAAGAACGAGAAACAATGTCATCAAAAATCATGGACCGTTTCGGATGAGTCGCATCAAAGATGAGATGATTCCTAAACGCCTAAAAGTGCCACCAAGCAACATAACAAACTCCTTCCAACAACAATTTGACCTTAAACGAAAAAACAACATTTTTTAACGGCAACATAACAAACTCCTTCCAACAACAAAAGATGTGCACAATTACTAGTACGTTCTACCCAAAAGGTTCTAAGTTATAACACAATTGCTACAACCACAAAATGTTTACAAAAAAACATTGACAACTTTTAAACAAACAATTTGTGGTTGTAGCAAATTTCAGCCAAAATAGCTATGACTACTTAGGATTATTGACCACATGTTTGACAATAGATTCATATGAACCTGTTGGTGAGGGTTTACTTACATAAGCTCCATTGCCCTGAACCTGATCATCAGATGAACCTTTTTTTTCGACACGCCCACGAAACCTTTGTGCTCGTAACCTTCTTGCTGCCCACTTACATTTTCCCCTCCTAAAACCCAACCTCTTTCTAGTAAACTTAACACTCCCTTTAGCCATTTTCTTCACTACATCTCCCACACTAGCCCCAGTTTTAGCAGACTTACTTGACCCACCAATTTCTAGGATGACATCAGCCCATTCCACATCGACAAGAACATCATTTGAAAAACCATTTTTACCCACATCCGGCAGTGACTCACCATCATAACACATCGCCTCATTTAGCCAAGGAGACAAAATATTAGTCGCTCCAACATCAACCCAACCTTGCTCACCGATCAAATCATCTAGCCAACCAAAAGGACCATCTAACTCATCTCCAACACTGCTACTATGCAAAAAATCTTCAAACAGATTTTTACCCTCAAATAGAACTCCTTTTTTCCTAGCCTTTATAGGAGGAGTCCTCAGGTAAGGTGAAAGAGATTCTTCCTTAGCCCATTCACGAAGCTGCTTATAAGACATAGACTCAGCATCTCGCTTTCTTTTTTCATGGCTGCTAATTTTAGAAGTAACCTCATCATCAGACGCTTCGAAATACAAGTTTTTAAAGTAGTATTCGGATAAGTTTATTGGATCATGAGCAATAAACACATCTAACACCCCATAAGATGAAGCGATATCATACAATTTTTTCATCTCATAATCAGTTTCAACAATTGGCAACCCTCTTTCAAGGCTCATTTTAGGAATACAATAAAACAAACCCCATATGTTGCATTCTAGTTTGTAGTTCAACAAGTCACAAAACTCATTGAACGGCATCCTTTTTGACCGAGATACTTTAAGTGGTAGGATTTTTTCACACAAATACCTTAAAGTAGGAGCTTCATAGAAACCACCATTATGGAATACGTCAAACGTCATATAATCTTCAGCTTTTTCTTCTTTCCTGTATACAGTGACATACTTTTAAACCCATACATTATAAAAACAAAAGATAACATTTGTGTAGCAATACTTACATTGCAGAGAAATCAGGAGTCCAACACTGTTCAGGGTTGGGTGAATAGCTTGATGAAACTGACTGGTGGTGATCCATACTCAATCAAAAAGTTTGGTAGTGTTACCCCTAAAGTATAAAAAAAGTCAAATTTTTACTATCCTTATATAAAGACAACTAAAGTATAAAAAGAGGTTAGAATAAACTATTGTTTTTAATAAAGACACATTGCATGTCAACTACAAAAAGTACGTTTTTCATTGCATGCCAACTAAGAAATACACTTTATTTGTATTTGGGCAACCTTACTATGTTTATACTGGGCAACTTCGGAAAGTTGCGTACGCAATTTCGTAAATTAGAGGGCAACTTCTTATTATAATGTGTCATGTCAAACTTCGGTATGTGTGTTGTCATTTTGTGTCAACTTTTATTAACTTTAGTTTAGTTTAAACAATATGAGAGACTTATGGTATTTGTCATTGTGATTTGTGATTTGAAGGGGCTACGCATTGTACTAATTATAGACAATTTCGTGTGTCCAAACAATACACATAAGTGACAACATCTTGCGAATACAATATGTCCAAACAATACACATAAGTGCCAACATCTTGCAAATACAATATGGCGAACATAAATATACACTAGTAACAGTGTCAACATTTGTGCTTAAAATAAAAAAGAGCCATGTTCTCACGATATGCCAAGGCGGCGTCAACAGGGTCATCGAGCTGCAACGGTATACCATGTGCCAAACGATATAAAAATATACACACAAAAACACCACAATCACCAAAGACCCCCCCTGCTTAGGAACGTTATCCGCTAGCTTAAAGGTAATCTTATAGTCACCTTGATGTATGCCTTTCTTCTCGAACACTTTACCTTCCTCTAACACGACTGGTAGTTGAGCCTGTTAGAATAACTAACTTAGAATAAATAGATAAACAATGGCTAACATAAGTTTAAAAAAATAAATAAAAAAATAAATAAATGCTATGTGTGCAAATAAGTCCAACTGTTAACAGTAACTGACAGTGGAGTTGCAATTGTAACAAGATTCTATAGTTATTGGTGCTACCTGTCTAAACAACAACTTTGATCTATCAAAAGGCCATGTTCAAACATTAACATTGATCCAAATATAGCATTAAATATCCATGCTTACATAGTTCCAAATATATAATTAAACAGCATTGCTTACATTGATCCAAATATAGTCTAATAAGAGTATATTGTTGGTTAACCATTAAGGAGTTTGTTTATGTTTGCAAATAGAAAATAACAACACCACCACTTGCATTCATCCAAAGGTCATCTTAAAAGATTAACATTGATCCGAAATATAGCATCAACTGCTTCCTTCTTTAGGGTTGTTGCCAACAAGTATTCATGTGCTTTTTCATGCCATCCAAAACAAAGATAGGTAAACAAAACATAAACATTGGCTTCATTAATAGTAGACTGAAACGGGGGCACAAAAGATAACTTCATTAGACCGTACCCTTAATAGGCACGTCCATGGATACACCTTAAACTAACTTAAAAGACCATAAACCACGACACTAAAGACAACATGACCAAACATAAACACCTAAAACAGAAATGCTTAACACGACAGAATGCAAGACATAGAGCACCAACCAACTAACAACACAACAGAACAAATTANAAAACAAAGATAGGTAAACAAAACATAAACATTGGCTTCATTAATAGTAGACTGAAACGGGGGCACAAAAGATAACTTCATTAGACCGTACCCTTAATAGGCACGTCCATGGATACACCTTAAACTAACTTAAAAGACCATAAACCACGACACTAAAGACAACATGACCAAACATAAACACCTAAAACAGAAATGCTTAACACGACAGAATGCAAGACATAGAGCACCAACCAACTAACAACACAACAGAACAAATTACTTTTTGCCCAGTTGAACAACAAAAGAAATTTTTTTTCAGGACCCTGAGCTGTGTCTGACTTATCAACTTCATCATGCCCCTTGTCTTTGCCAAGTCAGCATTCTGCATCTCCTTTAGTAGCTTGACGCTCTCTCGGGCTAAACCAATAATACTCAGATTTTCAAGCTCCTTAATAACCTCAGCCCTCTGCTTAATTCGGTCACAAAGCTCTTGGCACATTGTATGAGTTTCTTGGACTAGCTTAAAGTTCCTTTCATTATCTTGTTCAAACATGACACGCATCATTTGTCTCAAAGAAGCTGAGTTTGCCATAATAGCAAGGTCCGCTAGGCCAGTCATAGGAGTCATAGCAGTTGGAGAGTAATGTAGTGTGATGTTGGTGTTTTTTAAGAGGTGATAGGAAAAGTAAGTGCGATATGGAAATGTGTGTAAGTGTTTGCTTCCTTATATAGGAAGAATCGAGAATGGGCAACTTTTAAATTTCAAATATGGGCAACTTTTAAATTAAAAAAAATGGGCAACTTTGACAATTAGATGTCTTGTCAATCTTCAATAAATGCCAAAACTAGTTAATGTGATTTGAAGGGGCTAAGTAGTATTAAATCGGTAAAATAAAATTGTGGCCACAAATGGTATGCTATAATACAAACACCACTTCACAAAGTGCAACTAAACTTTGGAAAACACTAACTTGGAATCCATCTAGTTACAAACAAACGGAATAAACAGAAAACTATTCCAAACCAACACCACTATCATGTAACAACTTAGGTTCCATTTGTTATAATATTTAAATTTACAAAAATATATACAAATCTGAAGTACTAGAGTAGATCTACCAAGGTACTGCATAATCAAAATCATATGCTGTATGACACTCGTAAATTGTTTAATGGTTAACTTTTTCTAATATGAAAAACGTATTAGTTATGTCTTGGTATTTTACAAATAATTTATGTTAGTTAGAAATGGTTTAATAATGATGTTATTGTTTATTTCAGGGTTGACTTTACTGTAGTTATGAGGTTGGTATTCAGTTGCACTAAGTAATTGTTCATATTCATATGAACACAACATTTAGATCAGTTAAAACATTCAATTACGATGATTCTGCCGTGTGGTAAGTAACGATAATCATAACTTGATGAAACCATTTACCAACTAGAAACCTAATGATAAAAAGCCGCGTGGTAAGTAACGCTAATCATAACTTGATAAAACCATTTACCAACTAGAAACCTAATGATAAAAAGCACTCAACATAGACTCGTACCTCTAAACAATCCCTTAGCCGGACATACCAATCACGACATTCATAGTCATATGCGTTCCCGCTATCATAGAATGTGACCAAGCCGGAAAGAATATCAAAATGGGCAACACACCAATGTCTTTCAGTTTCATTAATCGGCATAAGAACCTACATGGTTTACAAATGATCGGTGGTTATTACAAGAAATTAAAAACATGAAATAAGGTTGTGTTTTATTAGCAAAGGTTTGACCTGATCAACATCACTCCATGGAATGGGGTACCTTCTACCATCAACATAAAACAAGGGCATGGTGTTTTGAAGAAGAAGTTGAACAAAGTATGTACTAACCATAGCCCATTTAGAATTCTCGGGTCTCACATGCCACATGTAGTCGACCCATAAGTCTATGTGATGTTTAATACAAAAAAAATACATTGTAGTCAATTCAAAAACAAATATTTATTATTGAAAATCTAATATATTTGCAGTAAAAATTACGCACCTCCTCCGTTAGCCACCCTTTCCTTGCAGGGTCTAGGCACACTAATCTTAGCCAGAAATTTCGGTTCACAATAAAATCTTCAGACCAAGGAAACTTGTAATTAACCTTACCGGGCTTAAAAAGAAACAGGTCAAATTCATCATTCAACCAAAGAGTGTCAATAGTATGAAACCATCGTGATAGATCCTACACAAATTTATAAGCGTATCGCGTCATTGCATGATGACAGTATAATGTAAAATATAAAGTATTTCAGTTAATTTCATACCTCTTTCCATGGTTTCACATTTTTTAGTCGTTCTATCATACATGGATCATTAATGTACCCACGAGTTTTTTTTAATTTCACCCAGGAAACTTTGTAATTACTTTCTGATGGCAAACCATAGGCGTGATTCCTTTTATTGGGTGCCACTACTGTCAAAGATTTTTTTAATTTAGCTGAATTCACAAACTCATTACGCTTTTTCTTTTTCTCCTCAGCCAAATGCGACACCATTTCTTCCTCCGACCTCATCCTTTTATACTCATCCACCCTAATGCGCATTACCTGTTTCCGCATCTTCTCATCTTCCAATTGCAACCTATCTTCCTCTTCCAAACGCAATCTTAACTCTTCTTCACGAATGTACTCCTGTGACAAGATATGGTTGTTTAAATATTTAATGATTTAGTAACTAGTATATAACGGGATTAAATAGATGTCATAATTTATAAATTACCAGAACAATATCTTCATCACTCTCAGGCAACTTTACCAAATCAAGGTAAAGATTATTGAGCGAAGCGCGAAAATCATTGGTCATATTGGAAAAACAATCATTAAACGCGAGTGGCGCCTGTTAATGAAATGTGATTGAGTTCAAATTAGTAAATAATAAAAAGGATGTACTACACACATGAATGAGTTAGGAAGTATATTACCACAACTCCGCCATTTCTTTCACGATGAAGAACCTGAATAATTGACTCAAGTTTGAAAACACGAGTATACAACTCTGCAATAACACGATCCTTAAGACTAGGTTCCCTGACACTACTATCACTCCTGCTAACACTAGGTAATTCACAAACATCTAATTTCGCGTGGTTACGCTTTTTTTCCAACTTGGCTAGATAAGCATCCACAAGGCTAGACTCTGGTCTTAGTGGAGGCGGCCTGGGAATGTACTGTTGGATATAATCATTGGTATTTGTCCACCAATTTGATTCGTACCCAGCTCTCGTAGGTCTCATATCACAAGTTGGTTTTACATCCTAAAATAGTCAGTCAAAATAACACAACTAAGATCAAAATTTTTAAATATATAAATAAAATAAAAGATGACTTTTTGTATTATATAGCATTTGCAAAAAGCTTAGAACAATCGGATCGTTTGAAGATAGTTTTTTTGGACCAAGCAACTGCCCTTGGTATCACTGGCGCGATCTTAATCCACCAAACATTACTTGTTGCATAATTCTCGAGAATCCAAATCTGAATACGAGGGAAACGAATAATTAATAACAAATACAGACTAAATGAAATATATGCCATGGATAAAAATTGATTATAAAAATCAAACATAATTAACCTGGAAAGCAAAAACAAAGCCACCAATTGTGTATGTCGGAACATACATATGATCTTTCTTCAGTCCTTCAAGGTGTTTGTGACTGTGCTTACGTATTACACCCATGATTTGATCGTACAAATGAGTCCATATGTGCTCCCCCCAAGGAAACGCATTCCAAGCTTCAAGACTTTCAACCAACCGCATCAACTTATCATCCACTTCGCTATTCAACAACCTACCCATAAAGATAACTTCTAAAGCTAACAAAAGACATGCACGTACTGCATCTTCGTCAGATATCTTGCCGAACAATTCTTCATCCTCGATAACACCAATTAGATCTAAGTTGGTAACGCTTAACCCTATACGGCGAGGAAATATCCTTTCACGAAACTTTAAGTCACCAGAGGTATATAACCCAAACAATACCGATCCAAACCGGAACCCCGTTATAAGAGCAAATTCAGCACGACCAAAATGTAGAGTATGTCCTTCGACGTAATATATTAAAGGCATATCATAATGGGCATCATTAACATCATGCTGTTTTCGCAGCATATAGTCTATGATATGTGGTTCATGGTCAAACATAAAAAGATCGAACCATCTTCCAAAACAAGTACGCCTAAACAAGTTACGTCGTTTTGCATCTAACTTTCGCTTTATTAACAGAAAGTAGTTCAATTTGCTTCTAATGATGACTTTTGTTTCATACTCCTTGCAACGAAATAAAACAGAAAGAATCAGTTGTGGTATACATCGGCAAGGTTCATTTTGCAGTCAAATGTTCCTTGATGAGCAGAGGTTCAACAACAGAGGTCCAAACAGAGGACCATACATTAAAAAAATAAACGTGGCATCGAAATCATTATTAGTCTAACCCGCTACTATAAGTAATAAAAAACGTGCTACAGAACTTATACCAATTCATGATCAGGGACATGTTTCCTTGCTTCGCATTGGAAGTAGGTCAAGTATAATCATGAAATATTAGAGTATAAGTTCCACAAAACCAACCATTCTGTATGAAACATAAACCCTAAAACAGATTTATTCAACTAAATAACTGAACGAAAATACCACATCAACATAAACATAAAACCCAATTTGGACATGTCCCCAAATAAGATACAGCTAATAAAACCATTATGTGTAGATTACAATTCCAAAACACAAAATTAGCTTAACAATATAAGAACTTCAAAATAACCATACTTCATTATGCCATTCCTAATAGTTCACTATATAATGCTACACCAAATTAACCATGTAAACCAAAATAAACATTCAAAAGAGGTACCATAACCACTTGTGCTTTCGAATTCCCTAAATCATGAGTATCAATAACCAAAACTTAAACAACACCAAAGCGATCTAATGAAAAAACTAAAAAACAATAAGCAGAAGCCGATTTAATAGACATCATAAAATATATGATAAACCGTTCATTAATTGAATCAACAACGACCAAACGTACACATAGAGTTAGATAAGACTGATAATGCAATACATAAACCATAACCCATACTAATTCAAAATCCTAGATCATAAACCCAAAAAACCCCAAATACCAACAACACATGTACCAGCCTAGAATGGCAACCACCCTTTCAGCTTCTCGCCAAATAAATCCTTCTCACGCTGACTTAATTCAGTCTCCTTCACGGAAATCATTAAAGCCATCAACCTAAGGCTATCCTTCTGCACACGGTCCCTAAGAAACTTTGTAGTCTCCACCGCCTCTACCTTACCCTTCATCACATCACATTCCTTAGCAAAGGCTTCCGTTTCTTTGATGGAATCAGCCAAGTTCAAGCAAACCTTCCTAATGTCACTCTCTAGAGCCTTGTCTTTACCAATAGACCTCTCTAAATACAAATCTAACTGACGTTCCAACGCGGTGGAACTACAGGCTTTAGCAAGTTCACCGAAAAGTTCAAGACGACCCATTTCAATATTTTCCTAATTATTAGATTGCAAAAAAGTAGATGAGTTTGTTGTGTGTGTGTGTGGTTGTGTTAGGGGGAGCGAGTATATGTAGTGGACACATTGGTACATGCACCGCCGGTTGGCTATCCCATAAGATACTGTTGAGTGACAAAAGTGCATTTAATCTAAATGAAACTAGTTTCTTTTAAATGATCATAATTATACACGCAATCAAAAAAAATAATTGTAAGCAAGTTACTAATAAATCCATGGAAACAAAAATTATACCTACCATGTTATACCACATTTTTTTCGATAACACTGATAATGGATATTGATATTGTTTAGTTGAGTTTGATGCAGATAGTTAGCTGGAGAGGATGAAATGTGTGTGGGAAGGAAGTGTGTGTGTGTGTGTGTTTTTTTAAAGAATAACTATTAAATGAAAAAATTCATTTTGGTAAAAAGGAAATGCGTATACATGTAATTAAGATTAAAAAAAGTGCAGAAAAGACAAAAAAAAAACAAAAAAAAAAAAAGTTGCCCAATACATGTCGCCCAGGTTGTACAAGTTGCCTCTGCAAAATACCTTACACACTTACAAATACCTTACACATACTTTCCAAATACATTCTAGAACTTGTACTATAATAATTAAATACTAGCCACGTGTCGCAATTATATCGAGTTGCTCATTTTCTAAGTTGCCCTGATCCAAAGGAGGAAAGAGAAAAAAAAGTCTAAAAGTGGGTATAGGGCGATTGGGCTCGGTCTAGATTTGGAATTTTCCTTAATTGAAGTTCATTCCTCGAAATTTCTAATTTTCAACCAAGCAACATCATATGCAATGAAATAACCATTACATTTCTTTGCATTACTATTATCTTTCTCTTTATCATTCCTTCATTTCAACTAAGCGCCTCCTAGTTCATCTTAATACTTGTATTCTTGATATCATGTTATTTTATTAATTAATTAATTTATTTTTTTTAACGGCGATTTTGTTAATGAGCCTAACAAGGAGATAAAGCTCAAAAAAAGAAACAATTACATAAGAGTTGTCAAAGGACTTTTAAGCTATCTTAACCAATCTAGGTTTCTCCTAGCTCTAGCATTACACCAAACATAAGAATGATAAAGAATAAGATCAAATAAGCACGCCTTTATTGGACGAATGAGAAAATCAGCTTATTTCGATAGCTCCAAATTACACACCATGAAACGAGCATCGTACCTTCTAAGTATTATAACCTAACTATTGACAACTACCATACGGTTAGATATTTTTGCGTCCCCATTTGTATAGTCAACCAAATGATTGAAAATAAATGAACATTTTGGTCATTCTGTATGTGCTAAAATGACGCTTTTCAGACCTTGAATGCAACATCCTCGTGGATAAGGTTATTAAGGATGTTATTCATACGTAATTACTTGCTAATAAGTATGTTGAATTTTATTAGAATTGACTTCGGAAATTATTCATAAATAAGTTGCTAATTTACAAGTGAGTACCATGTACCAATATTACCAATCATATCAAAATGTATATTTTCATGACCCATCATTCATGATTGAAAGATTCACATAGTTTGAAAAGGGCAAAACATGTATATCCTAATCAAAACCACAATTATATCATAATAATGAAAACTATATTAGGAAACAATATATTTGGCACAAGCCCGCTTGCGGGTTAGGTCAATTAGGATTTCTATGTATTATAAATATCAATCAATAAAATATAACACCTCACTAGGTTTAATTTACAACGAGATTGGCGATAATCCGCCGCGTTGCGGGCGGGCCTGTTTTTTTTGTCGAGATAGTTATCTATAAATAATGCAGAATTCTTTGCCTGTCATTCTCATATGCCCTTTGTTGTGCCAAAGCCGCTACCTTCTGAGCCATTGCCTCACGTCCTTATCTAGCTGCCACTGCATGAACCGCCACTGCAATTAAACATTATATTAATGTGGATATATAAAACAATAGCAACACCCGCTATTCACTTATGCAATAAATTTTTACCGCCAACATCCAACAACAACCCAGATTTGATTAGTAAGCTATCACTAATTCTTATATTCATATTGAGTGGCAGAGGTTAAAATGGGCATTAATGTTTGATGTGTATACCTCAAATACAGAAGCCCAATAATAAGCACAGAGCCATTTGAATTTCTTTTTCTCTGGTGGGTAAAATACATGGTTTGCTTTATAATTTAGATGTCCAATTTCATCGAATTTTACTGCCGTGAGATCTACGCCTGCAAGGCATATAAGAACTGCTATAATATTCACAATATTTAAAGTGTCTACTGGTATGTAGCTGAGTTGTTTCTTGGTATGCAAGTGATAAGGCTATGAGAATTAACCATTGAATATTCATGGTATGCAACTGATAAGGCTGTGAAAACTGAGCAAGCCATTCTATCAATTATGCCATGAAAAAGAAAACAATATATAAGTACCTGTGAGCTTTAGCAGGACACTCTTCATCCGTAAATCTCGCTATCACTATCATTATTACTATCCGCTTTCTCAATTTCATCGTTAATAATGCTAACGGGTATCAAGAAACCTGTATTCAGATTAGAAAGAACCACGTGTCATAAGCAGAAATTTTCATTATTATTCTAACTATTTCTGTGTTGGCTACACATTTAACCACGGTGACCCGTGTAACCCGTTATCAAACCAACTGTGTAAACGGGGTTCGATCCTCAAGCGTTACAATAATGTGACTAAAAGAACTATGATATTAGAAGAATAATGAAAATTATGAACTAAAATATTATGATGTTCTATCCATTTTAAATTATCCCAAACGACCTCCGATTCACTCGTCCAGTTTAGTTTGAATGTAGTTGCTTAATCCATTTGGCATGTTAAAAATAAACCGCAAAACCCCATATAAGTGCTATTGTATATGTGAATTCTTATTGTTCAGCCTAGTTTATGTTACTTAAAATCCTTATAAGAGATGGCGAGGGGAAGAACCTGTGATCTCTAACCTCCGAACCATGTCTTGTACTAACTCCCTCCGGACAGTTGTAGATTGAAATTCTGTTTTACATCGGATCTTTTCTGCAGCCTCGAATGAATGAGGAGGTGGAGTTAAGTTTCCAGTAGCGAATTCATCATTCCCCTGTATAGTATGACCCAAGTGCAAGTCAGTAAAATATAAGCAATTCTCCCGTCAACACAATCAATTCAAGTAAATTATTTATGCTACATATTGTCAAATGTTGACAGTAACATCATATTGGCAATATTTACGTACACTACATACTACATAATGCTTACAAAACTCAGCCTATGGCTTTTACAAACACCTATGCAGCATGCTCATATTTTACCATTGTTTTTTAGCTTTTTATAGGATAAACATATGGAAAAGACATGAATTAACATACAATGTTGATTGTTATCATATTATATTTAAGTGCTACTGAAGACAGGTTGCATTGCCACATAGGTTGCAAAAATATGTCTATTATATAAGATGTAGAGTATCCCGATATAATTGATACATATCATGAACTTAATAAATATGTAGTGTTACTGAAGTGCTAAAATTACATGTGCTCATACCGGTGCATGCTTTTGCTTTCCATAGCATAGTCAAATGGTTTAGTTTAGATAGGTTAAAATCTGGAATTAGGACTTTAAAAGTAATGATCTCATTTACTCCCATTTTTACCCATTTGCATAGTCAAATTCCCCCTACATCAGCCTAGTTTTAAATTAGTAGATTATATGCGAATTAATTGTTATTGTTGCTTTAATATAGTTCTTCTTACATGGCCTTTCAGTTCTGAATTCTTAGTTTGTAAGTTAAAACCTTTTCTAACCCACTCTCACCCAAAACCACCTCTGCATAAACTTAGGAAAATTGAGTTAGCATAGGTCTTTCAATCCATTTTTCTAGCTTAATCTTTGATCCGAAATTCCTTTAAAGTGTTTTTCTTCTATATTTGGTTGCTTATCTTTGTTCATTAACAGTTTTTTCACCTTAGGTAGATCATTTAAGTGCTTTAAATTCTAGCTTAAAAGTTTCGCCTAGCTGTTTTTTTTAGTCTGCTGTTGCACCATAGCTGTTCCAACCAAAAAGTTCTAATACAAAAGTCCTATAAGAATAAACTCATATAGATAATTAGCCAAAAAAATTTCAGTTTCTGAAAATGAAAGGAGATGCACGTACATGGATAGATCAATGCTTCCACAAAGCCAATCCCTCTTGGAAAATGTTCTACTAATTCAGTGAATACGAAGGCATGTCCTATAGCCAATTCAGGGCACATGGTGACCAACTTCATCGTTAAATCTGCAAGCGTACATGTAATATGCGTCGCACCTTTAAACTTCCTGTATAGTAGAAAACAGAGAGACAGAACACGTTTAAGTAAGTATTCTAGTAAAAAATCTACGTATTCTGAACTTCAGAAACCTAGATAAGATACGATAGTGCTAATCCTAGACTGACCATCGTTACCTATTTCCCAATAATGATCTTTAAAACATAATAGATACAAATCTCACCTGATTTTTTTTCGACCAATCTATCAACCCCGGGAGATATTTCTGCACCATGCGCAATTGCAGCAACAACTGAATCAGTAGCATAATTGCCATATATATACAGGGGTGTTTGTGTTTAGCTTATTTAGTGGGGTTATGTGTATTTGGAAATAGCTAATAAGACCATTTTTTTGGCTTATTAGCTTATCAAGTTGAGGAAATGATTTTGTCATAAGCTGATCTTGATAATTTCATAAGCTGAAAAAGTGGCCTTTTGATACTTTTCAAATATACATAAGCTCATAAGCCCGGTAAACACACTAAAACAAACACCCTCTTAAATAAAAAAAGTGAACCGAATGTGTAATGGAACCAAATTTGCCAAAAACATAACGTCACCTGTTGTTTCAGAGATTTTGTGATAGCGCGCAATCGTCTCCTACACAATTAAATAATGTGCAACTATTATTACTGATTATCCATTTTTTTTAGAAACATAATATACGACCGAAATTAGCAAAAGGCTAAAAAATAGTACCATGATCAGAAGACNAACCTCACCTGAATTTTTTTCGACCAATCTATCAACCCCGGGAGATATTTCTGCACCATGCGCAATTGCAGCAACAACTGAATCAGTAGCATAATTGCCATATATATACAGGGGTGTTTGTGTTTAGCTTATTTAGTGGGGTTATGTGTATTTGGAAATAGCTAATAAGACCATTTTTTTGGCTTATTAGCTTATCAAGTTGAGGAAATGATTTTGTCATAAGCTGATCTTGATAATTTCATAAGCTGAAAAAGTGGCCTTTTGATACTTTTCAAATATACATAAGCTCATAAGCCCGGTAAACACACTAAAACAAACACCCTCTTAAATAAAAAAAGTGAACCGAATCTTTTATATAATAAAACAAAACCCCTATTGGGAATTTTTCATTTCAAAAAAATTGGAACCATACTTTATTTAGTAATAATTTTATTTAAAAAAGATATATATATTATTTTCTTATCAAGTAACATTTTATATTTATCCATAACACAAGTAGAAGATAAATACAAAAAATAAAGATAAAATATTTAAAAAAAAAGATTATTTTCTTATTAGGTAACATTTTATATTTATCCACAACACAAGTAGAAAATAAATACAAAAAAAAAAACACGCGCGTGCGCGGGCATTATAACTAGTGTGTAATGGAACCAAATTTGCCAAAAACATAACGTCACCTGTTGTTTCAGAGATTTTGTGATAGCGCGCAATCGTCTCCTACACAATTAAATAATGTGCAACTATTATTACTGGTTATCCATTTTTTTTAGAAACATAATATACGACCGAAATTAGCAAAAGGCTAAAAAATAGTACCATGATCAGAAGAGCGTCGACGCATATCTGTTGGCACACCATAGCACGGCTTCCCAACTCGTTCCCAAACACCTTTATAATGGACTAACCTGCAAGGTGCTTACAATGTTAATAAAAAAAATGAACTCGTATAAGCGCCTAGGTTTAGAATGGTAAAGCACCAACCTTTGGTTTCAATTCCCGGTTGACCAGGCATTGAAGATGACAAAAGGCAACCACGTTTAGTGTTTATATTAATACAGCTTTAGCATCATCATCAAAGTATTTTCCTCACCTGCGAATCAAATTTTCAACTCGCTAAATCATTTCTATAACCACTCCTCTCAAAAGAAATGTACATGTTACCTTGGAAGAATTCTATCTTAGAGCTGCACCCCTTCACATAATCTAAAACAATTCGATAAATATAAGTTAGATATGAGGTAATAAAAAGGATGAAGAAAAAACTGATAGCTAAATCTTAATTGCAACACTTACCCCTTAACAGTGGACCTTTTCATAATATTTTTATGACGTGCTCCATTTTACCTGCTATAGAAATTACTTTCATATAATGGTACAAAATCCGAGGGATGTAATAGATTACAAAAAAGTTGAAAGCAAGTTATATATTCGGTGCTCACCTGGCCCATGCTCAAGATCTCTACTTCCTTGGCAACATTAATTCGTTGCCAACATTAAATAGGCTTTGCTCAATCAAAACAGTGGCAACACTGCCGCGTCCCTTTGAGCATAAAGTTTTACGACAGGCGCATCGAGTCTAAAATGGTCACAATATAGAGCATCTGGGTAGCAATAATGTTCAGTATATTTACTAATTAATATGAGAAACATTGGATGTTGACAACAAAAGAGTCAATTCTTAATTTATGGATACCTTAATGAAGAATTATCGGCATTAAAAATGGCTTTGCATTTTGGGACCAGTTATAGGAATGCAAGTATCCACAGCTTCCGACAACTTCAGAACAGCTTTCTTTCCAATTTCATCATTATTTCCTTGTAAAGCTGATAAGGCAGGACCTCGTACAATTCGGACTTCATAATCTGGAAACTTGTAGCTCTACCTGCATCCTCTCTCTAAACACAAAAGGAAAAAAATGTTGTGAGCACCACATCATGGCTGCAAACACCATGCTCATGGTGTCGCGCCATTAACCAAAAACAAACCAAGTCCATAACTTACCAGTTCCAGTAGGCTGCATATGTTTGTTAGCCATCTTGATCTCCACTGTTCTTGTTTCTTCACGGCCATAAAGCAAAATAGGTATGCTTTCTTCACGCCGGAGACTTCATTCTTCTCTCCACTGTTCTTGTTTCTTCATGGCCATATATAAACCCAACGTTAGCAAAACCCCCAATTATAACAAAACCGTAATTTCCGATTAGATTTTATACAAATAATAATATACCTTTTATTTTTGGCCTAAATCCTCCATACCCCTTCACATTTAGACCATCGTCACATGCCCACACCTGCCTGAACACCGACAGCAAAAACGGACCGGAGAATAACACAATCAAATAAGCTCATAAGCTGGGATAATAAGTTAATCCAAACAAACTCAAATAAGCTCGTAAACAACAAATCTAATTAAATAACTATAATTAAAAGGTTACATACCTTTGCATATCCGGCAACCAAAAACCCCAAATTTGAAACCCTAACTCTCATGGTCCGATCATCTGGTGTGTGTGCGTGTGTGCAAGAATGTTCTGGATATGAGTGAAACAAATAATATGTATTTTTCTTTTTGGACCAGATACACAGGCCATGGGCTAGACAAATAGGCCGAAGGAGCCCAATGGTTTTTGGCGGGAAACAAACTTCGCGGCAAAAGAATAGTAGCGTAAAACGGCACCGTTTTTTTTTGTGAATTAATATATACTATAATGCCTAAGAACAAGATGATCACAAACAAATGACAAAATTAAAAGTGAAAATTTAGAGAGAAAAAATGCATGAGTCATGTGTCAAATTTTTAATAAATTAGACGTGAATTTAGGCATGTCTATTATGTCTCTCTATCATTACTCATAGTTTTTATGCGCGTTAATAGTTGGCTAATTCACAATGTTCTTCAGCGAATTACCTGGCAACTTCAAATTCCAATTCAACGATCCACCGTGTAGCATTGCGGATGCCCTAAGTTCTTAAAAAAAACTACTTATGTAAAGAACCTATAATTGGTTAAAATTTGGAACAAAATGGCATAGATCTAAAGTATCATAAGTCCAAAACAAGATACGATACAATGTATACTTAATACTTGTCTGAGCTGTCTCACTCTTTTAATATAGAGATATTTTTGTCAACAATGGTATATGTCATACGTTATATGCTTGTGTTTATATTAATCTATAATAGGATGATGGAATTATAAATCAGACATAAAGAATTGAAGGAGGTTACTTGAAATGATGATCCATATATGGTTGTCCAACGCAACTTGACTAGAGACAGATTAATAATAAAGTTGGCCAACTATATTTGTTTGCACAATAAATTTCCCAACCTCTAAAATGGCTTTCAAAGTTGCAAATTAATTTCAATAATTTCAACTAAAATTAGTATAGACTATATATATTGACAGCTCTATATATATCCATACTTGCCATCTTTTCAGATTGCTTGCACTTATCCTGTGGTTTCATGGCTTCATTGGTGTTGCTATTGACAGCTCTTGTGAGCCGACACCATCATGGTTCCGTCCCTCCAATCCAAGATGTCAGCCGCAGCAAAGCCGGAAGAACCAAGTTTTCATGTCACAATGTCTCTCCTACTCAATCAGACCAACACTTCCTGTTGAAGAATATTGATCATGATTGTATCTGGCCTTCACAGTAAAAGTCCGCTCGTATGTACGTCACTGATAGTGATGGAGGCCTATTTCGAGCATTTATAAGGCTCACTGTTATAAAATAGCAACAAACTAATATCAATGTTCCACATTGGTAATTGTACAAGTTCTCGTGTCAATTTAGTCGTTAAACTTAATGCTCGTGGCATTAAACTTGTACAGCTCATCAAAAACGAAGAAATGATGTACTAACTCGTTTTGTAACATTAATAAAAACGCCTACTTGTCGATCATTTCCTACAATACTTGCATCCTTATCCATCATCTCCTAGTATAAAATTATGTGCCTGCAACTAGATCCTGAACTGGTGCCCATGCACATGTTTCCTTGTCATTTCCTTAATGCATCTATATTATATAAAAAAGACCAAGTTGATTATATAATTCCCTTAATGATGGTCATTCACATGTTCATCTTAGTAGATATAAATTCTATTACATGTTGACACACCTTTTAAATATAAGACGCGGTATATCGAATCAAAAGTGAATTAGTAGAGACTATTGGAAATGAAGGCAGTAAATATACTATTCGGGCTTCTATGGGTTTGGATAATGCTCGTTGGTATCTCTGCAACCAGGCGGGCCCAGCCTATGCTTATTAACTTTGGTGACTCAAATTCCGATACTGGAGGTGTGCTGGCTGGTGCAGGACTTCCCATTGGCCTACCACATGGCATTACATTCTTTCACAGAGGCACGGGTCGTTTTGGCGATGGTAGACTCATCATTGACTTTTTATGTAAGTCAACTTTCTCTTCCTCCATTTTTGCTAATTGTTGTAATTTTTAACCTGCTAACTTTAGTAAATAACGATTTTTGGAACAGGTGAACATTTGAATCTGAGTTATTTGAGCCCATATCTGGAATCACTGGCACCAAATTTCACAAGTGGAGTAAACTTTGCAGTAGCTGGAGCCATGACTTTACCACAATTTGTTCCATTTCAGCTCGATGTTCAAGTTCGCCAATTCGTTCATTTCAAGAATCGCTCACTTGAACTCCTTTCACTTGGTGTGTTCATAACGTCTTTAGCTTTGTGTTTTTACTGTACTAAAGTTGGCAATTTTGATCCTTTTATGAGTTGTCAATTCAGGTTATGTTTTACTCCAACTCGTCAGACAAAAAAGATACAGTATCTTAAAAGAAAACGGGTCATAAGTCTCCAAACTGTATTTCTAATGCAAATATCATCCTAACTCATTCTGTTATTAGGATCAGATTAAGATTGAATTAATCTAAATTTTGTAATCATATTTGACACATATTTATATATGTAAAAAGTAAACTGTTTGATTTTTGGTCAACCCAAACCAACGTGTTCCAAAAATTATCCGTTTTGATATGTTACACAACCTATCTGAAGCGTCCTTTTTGCCACCTCTAGTTTCTAAATTTCCTGCAAAGTTTCGAGTTTTACATCTTTTTTTTTGGATGATAAAGCCTTGTTCAAAATCTTTGTACAGGTTCTTCAGGGAACTTTATCAGTGAAAATGGATTTCGTAACGCGCTTTACATGATAGATATTGGACAAAATGACCTTCTAGTAGCACTATATGCAGCAAATCTTACTTATGCACCCGTTGCATCCAAAATTCCATCTTTTATAGCAGAAATTAAACTAGCTATTCAAGTAAGCATGTCTTGATTTCATTTCAGTTTTCTTAACTTGTATCTAATTTCCTATGGACATGCTCATATATTTTTTTTTTCTCTTGTAGAATTTATATCAGTACGGTGGGAGAAAGTTTTGGATACACAGCACGGGCCCACTAGGTTGTGCTGCTAAAGAGCTTGCCTTACACCCACACAATGCTACTGACCTTGACAAAATTGGATGCTTTCGTGTCCACAATGACTTAGCCAAACTTTTCAACAAAGGGTTACGTAAAATGTGCGAAGAGCTGAGATTAGTACTAAAAGATGCAGCTATCGTATATGTTGATATCTACACCTTCAAATACAATCTTTTCGCCAACCCCTCAAAATATGGTAACAACATGTTCAAATTCACCTAACCTTTAATGATAACGACAAACCTAATAGTTTATTTGTGTTTGCAGGATTTGTAAAACCGTTTAAGGCGTGTTGTGGGTCTGGAGGTGATCCAAATAACTATAATGTGAAAGCAACTTGTGGGCAACCGGGGTATAGCATATGTAATAATGTGACATCGGCTATTGTATGGGATGGTGTTCATTATACAGAAGCTGCAAATAAAGCAGTTGCTGATATGATCCTCTCGACGCCATCACTAAAACTAAAACTAGATCGTTTTTGGTCGCATTGATTATTAAAATTATGCCATCATGTACTTGTACTGACATATATACAAGCAGAAATAAATTGTTGGAACACTAGAATAAGTAGTTAAGCATTGTGTACTGAAATTGAAATAATGCAGATTTAACTAATCTTCTTGATATAACTTTTGATATTTTGGTTTAATACTTTAATAATATCATGTTGAACTTAAATCATGTGACGTAGGGTCAGCCTATGTCATAAGTCTTCAACAGCTCATACAATTTTTGTACATATTAAGTAATAGACTACTTAAAAATTTGTTTATATATTGGGCCAGCCTTATAAATTAATAATTCTCTGAAGTCTCAAAGATAACATTTTGTATATCAGTGTACAAATACAAGGAGACATAGGTGATGTTATCATGTTAATGCTATACATTTAAGTTAATTTGGTGATTTGAAATTAAAAGTTTACATTAATGTTAATGAACTTTACATATCACTCCCTCCAAAAAGGCCGGAGGTCCTCGGGAAGCAGCCTCTCTACCTTTGGGTACGGGTATCATCTCCTCCATACCTTGTGGAAGACGGGATTGGGTACCGTTGAATAACCTTAATAAGCTACATATAACAACATAAGGAGGCGGTAGTCATTTCTAGATTTGACCCTGCATATCCCGCTCCAGCGAAGGTGTTAGAAGTGTAAACTTCAAACTTGGTGATCGAGCAGTGAAAATGACTATATCATCCAAAACATGGACCTGGTGTGATCACTGATAATGTACTTTCATTGGTAGTTTAGTACCTGAGTACCACTATGTCACGAGAAAGTGCGACGTGTAAGAAAAGCACGAAGAATTTTTGCTAAGAACGAGATGGGCGTCGGCCGCCGCGTTGCGGCGGCACGTCGTTTCACAGCCTTGATCATTCAACAATATTTTTTTAAGTAGAAAGTGATACTAACGCGGGGTTTTACATCCTCATAAACTTGGCAGCAAACATTTTTCTACAACATTACATTCAATAGTAGTGCAAATATTTTCAAATTCCCAATATCTGCTTTCCTAATTTGTATGGGTTGTCCCTATGAGTGACCAAACCTAATGCTATTAAATATCTAATACATAATTAAAACTTTGAAAGTAATAACATGCCTATGTTGTTGCACGACGGAAGTTGGGATGCGACGTAGTCATAACTGATCATGAAATCAAAAGCTTTCCAAGTTTCGTGTTGATCTTCTTTGACTTTCTTGTCGTTGGCTTTTCTAATAAAGTTAAGATAGCACCGCCTGAAAAATACATAAGTGTAATGTGTAGAGTACATATATTGGCAATGTTAAATTATAGTTATAGAAAGAAAGCATAGTATAAATGTGCAACTAATCAATTTTCAGCAGAAACGACAACAAATGCGCACATAATCAGCTTTCAGCAAAAACGACAACATAAATTTCAATAAACTTAATGTATGCATAAATTCCAATAAACTAATGTTACAGATAATCTTCATTTTTAGTTCGTTTGCTTTTTGATCCAATCCTTGTGTAGCTGTCACAGTACCAAACATATTCAGTTGTAAGCAAGAATGAGGCCACGAAGGCATCTGAATTTTTCCGTGGCTGTAAACATACTCAGTTGCATAGCAATCATAAATGGTATACCATCCAGTCATTACCTTGCCAGGATAAGTTCAGATCTTTAATGACCCGTTGCATTTCATTCATATTATGACAATCATCACAGCCCATTATCATATATCTATATATATAACGCAACCCCGATATTTGGTAGTGTACTAATTTCTGAACGATAATTTACGCAAAATTCAAAAGGCATAGTGGTAACCAAATTTGAAATGATATCATTTCTTACTCGCTCTAATAATAAGTTGCCAACAGTACCAATAAGTTGTTCGCAAAATTGTTTGTGTTCAATGATTGAAAAGTTGCATATAAAAGATATAAATAAGAGTAAGCAACTAACCAACAGAGTAGTTTGCATGTATAACATGGTTTCTATCAATTGTTTTCGTCACTCGATATTATATTACCTGAACAACTAACGCCTATAGATGACGAAAACATATAAGACCACGTCACTCAATATTATGTTACCTGAATAACTAACGGCTTTGGATCAACCTCCTTCACATGCTTAACATGGTTTCTACCAATTGTTTTCCAGGCCAACCACAAAGATTCTTCAGCGTCTGAAAACAGTTTTGCTGATTAATTGCCATAGTGAGTCAAGTTAAGACATAATCAGAACACGCAAACGCAAACACAAATATACCAAACATATATGTCTATAACTTATAATGCTTACGACATTGAAATGGTAGCGGTGATGGAGTATTCAACAGTAGCTCCTATCAACATCCCATAATGCACAATTCGAAGTCGCAAACAGTTTAGTGCATTCTCTCGCTCATATCGTTAGCAAAAACTGTCAACCAAGAAAAGTCAAATTTAAGTACACACATAACTCACTGGACAATTATGGCCATAAGAGTGTACATTTACCTTAAATGTCATTGTTTTTTTGTGCCCGAGATGGCTTTACTCTTCAAAACTTTATTTAATTCTTCTACAGCCCTGTCCACACAAAAAGGTAGAACTTCAGATAGTAAAAAAAATTTACAGCAGACTGTAGTAGTCATGCCAAACAGAGCATAAAAGAAATCATATTTAACCTTATTTTTGCACTGAAGTCTTGTCGCTAAACATGCTTATTGGCACCATCTAAATCATCAATAACCTGACCCTATATCAAGTAACATCCATTAAAACACCATCTAAATCATGAATAAATAATGAACAAAAACAAATGCATGTTAAATAATTGCAGTGTCATTTGGTTGTTCGAAAACCCCAATGGAAGAAACAGCACACAATGGATTCAACCGCAGCACTTTGAACAAATTTGTTCTCGAGTTCTTGTATCAAAGGACCAGTGATTACTCCTAATAAACTACCTGCTACAGTTTACAAATGTGAACCATTAACTACAATTAAAGGCCAAAACGGCTTAATGTTTTTGTAAGTAACAAATTTCGTATTCAATATACCTTATTTCAATCGCTATCGAAAACAACTTATTTCACCAAGGGGTAAACCTTTAGCTTTTTATTGCATCAATAAGTATGTGATTTGTATAACATAAACCTTCATCTTTCTATATTTTTACCAGGTATGAACAAAACGAAAACAAAAGTTCCACTTTTAAGACAGAATTTTTGTCTTGAACCTCGATCTACACTTAAATGAAACACAGAGTCAATAAGTTTTTCGAGATGCGAACCTGACAATTGCATCCGTTACTGACTCAACCGCATCTTTTCCCTTTACGCATATCTGATTACTTATCCTAACATAATGTACATACACACCAAATTTGATTGGATATAATTCTGATGTTTACTTGTTTGAACACATGTAAATTCCAGAAGACACTCTTCAACTACAACATTTTTCAGCTTATAAGTTCCAGATGAAACACTTTCTCGGGTTTTACCATCACCCTCGCATGCACCCTGCACCAGTAAGCAGCAAAAAGGGAGATAACATCCTATGCACATCGGATACTGAAAAAGTATGGAACCATAAATCCAAAACTAAGAAACCACAAATTTGATACAATATACACCCCCTAAATTCCAAAATGATAAATCCCCAATTTCAAAAACATCAAACCACATAATTTCCCCTTTCAACAGAATTTGCTGACTAAATAATGATTACGGTTTTTTACTTTTTTTAAAACCATTCTACCCTTGTTTTTTCAAATAAAGATATCATAAGACTTACACCACGCTCCATAGAAATTAAAACAAAGCAACTAATAAATTTTGATAAACATTTACTTGCATAACCTTACTAATTGAACCCAACATGTTTTCCGACCTTGTTTATGATAAGCAGCGACAGAAAAACCACATATCTCATGAATAAGCCATAAGCAAAATTAATCAACCTAATAACCCCAAATTAAACCATACCAATTAAACCATAACTAACTTAATATAAGGCCAAATTTCAAAAAGGCCAATTCATAAAAGCACAAACACATTGAAACCCTAATGTTGATTTACAATAAAAATAAAACTTTAACACAATTACCGATCAACTAAAAGCATGGTGAAACACACGGAGGCAATCCGAGAATGTTAAGCACGATTACAAACCCACCAAAACTCTGGAAACCATTTTTTTTCTATGCGAGTCTACGCAAGGACGTCACCACGTACCACAACAGCTTCGATCTTCTCTTCATCTACCAAATTTATGCTCCAAATCTTCTTTAATTTTTGTGTTGTTTTGTGCAGTGGAAGAAGGTTTGGGAGATAACACCGCCTCTTGAATCTTCTAGCTTCTTCTTCATGTGTTCATCTTATCATATAAATTACCATAACTTGCCTGACAGTGTATAAATGGACATGGGCCGGCGTGTTAACGGGCTGAAAAAAAAAACCGGGAGTCCAACTTGATACACGACGTCGTATTAAATGGTAAATAATATATATAGTAATGACCTTGTTACATTTGTAGTTTTGTACTGTGTTACAGTTTTTGGCTGGTAATAAAAGGATGCCAAAAAGGCATAAACAATAGACAATTAGACCTTAAGATGTGACCATTTTCTTATTAGTAATACAACTTGATTTATAAATTTTATAAAGTAGGCATCATTTACAGTATTCTCATGATTTTTTAAAGACTAAAAACAGATGTTCCTGCAACTTGATATTAAAATTTAATCATCCACATGTTTCTCGTAGTTTTTGCATATTCGCTTTTTTCACGTTCAAGCATCCTATAAATTAAGACCAAGATTAAGGTTTCAGTAGACTGATCAATTTAGTGAACAAGTATGAAAAGTCTAAATGTATTATGGGGCCTGGTATGTTTTTGTATGCTTTTTGGCATCTCAATGTCGAGTCCCAAAAGCAGACCTTTGATTATTAACTTCGGTGATGCAAATTCTGACACTGGAAATGTTCTGGCTGGTGTCGGACTTCCCATTGGCCTGCCGCATGGCATTACATTTTTTCACAAAGGCACGGGTCGTTTTGGCAATGGTCGACTCATACTTGACTTTATCTGTAAGTCAATTTCTCTTCTTTCATTTCTTGTTAGTATGTCCTAAATATCTCACGTTAGTTTCATGGATAAATTTTCAGTCTGTCCCGTTTCAGTTTTCAAATGTTAATTTTGTTCACAACTGATTTTTGGAACAGGTGAACATCTGAAGCTGGCTTATCTAAGCCCATATCTAGAAGCACTGGCTCCAGATTTCACAAGTGGTGTAAACTTTGCAGTAGCGGGAGGCATGATTTTACCAAAACTTGTTCCTTTTCATCTTGATATTCAAGTTCGCCAATTCGTTCATTTCAAGAATCGCTCACTTGACCTCCTCTCACATGGTATGTTTATCTCTAGTTTTTTGGGTCCGTCATTATCTTGTGCTTGTATATGTTTGTTTTGAAGAAAAAATTGAGCTTTTACTATAAACAGGTACTCCAGGGAACTATATCAATGAAGATGGATTTCGTAACGCCCTTTATATGATAGATATGGGACAAAATGATATCCTTGAAG
The DNA here is from genome assembly GCA_014162995.1 of Artemisia annua. Lineage (NCBI taxonomy): Eukaryota > Viridiplantae > Streptophyta > Magnoliopsida > Asterales > Asteraceae > Artemisia > Artemisia annua. The sequence goes on along the minus strand of LBNU01014420.1, from coordinate 20,941 downwards.
CACTATATGCCTCAAATCTTACTTATGCACCAGTTGCAGCCCAAGTTCCATCTTTTGTAGCAGAAACTAAACTAAATATTCAAGTAAGCATCATATATCTTGATGTCATTTTGTGTTTTCCTTTTTTTACATGTATCAACCTAGTGAACTTACATGCTTAACTTTTATACTTGAAATGTAGAACTTATACCAGTATGGGGCGAGAAAGTTTTGGATATTTGGCACCGGGCCGCAAGGTTGTGTTCCCAAAGAGCTTGCATTACACAAGCACACCAATAGCGACCTTGACAAAATTGGATGCTATCGTGTTCACAATGATCTTTCCAAACTTTTTAACAAAGGCTTACGCAGCATGTGCAACGAGTTGAAATCAGTGATTAAAGATGCAACCATCGTGTTTGTGGATGTGTACCCCATCAAATATGATCTCTTCGCCAACCCCTCAAAATATGGTAATAATAACATTTTCAAATTCACTACACTTTAGTAAATGATGTGACTAATGGTCTGCTTGTTTTGACAGGATTTGTACTACCTTTTAAGGCGTGTTGTGGGTATGGAGGGTTACCAAATAATTACAATACGACAGCCACATGTGGGCAACCAGGATACAATATGTGCAGTAATGTAACATCCGCAATAGTATGGGATGGTGTTCACTACACAGAAGCTTCAAACAGGATCGTCGCTTCCAAAATCCTCTCCATGCCATCAATAAAAGCTACCATCATGTGATAGTAGTTTGACATCCCAACAATAAATTGTTGAAATTTGAATAAGATGGATGGATATTAATTTCGACTTCGATAAAAACAATAACTTGAAGTTAAGTTAGTTTTTTACTTAATCGAAATCAAATTAGTTTTTTACTTAATCGAAATCAAATTTCCTCTTTTAAATTTATTTACTTTTTGAACTAGATTCAGTTTTTTCAGCTGATACACAATATTAAATGGATTCACCTCCTCTCTAGTCAATACCATTTCATGCTTTAACTTGTTTGATTGTTCAAAATAATGACATAAGTGAAGTGTTTGTTTTGTTTGTTTGTTTGTTTGTTTTTTCTTTATGCTTTATACTAATTCAATGGTCGGTTTAGGTATTCAAACATACTAGTCAAATTATAATTATTTAGAAACAAAGTATTCAAACCAACACTAAAGTAGATGATCTTGACCATTTGGACAATGTCTATAAAATTCCAACTAAGATATAGTATAATATTTCAAAGCTTCATTTACTATATTACAAGACACGTTAAAAAGAAGAAAACAGCCACAAAATTCTTTGAACGAGCCCATGGTGCGGCTTTGCAATTCCTAATTCTAACTGTGATGCTGTATCGTCCGTCTGAAGTTGTTCACTTATCTGGCTTACGTGAATTGCATCAATGATTTACAATGGTCTATGCAACTACACATGTACACTGGATGAGATGAAGTAAATGCGCGATGTTAGTCTCACTTTTATCAGATTCAAGAGCGACAGTTTTTGAGTATGAATCAATCTAAAATCACAAAAGCACAACTTTTGTGAACTGTCGTGATGCTGTAAACCAGTTCTACAAAAGTTGTACAGCAGTTCATTTTTACACACTTCTCATGAATATTTATTGATGATCTATACGTATATGCACATGTATGTATGTCTACATGTGAGTGTAGAGACGGAGAGAGAGTTGTTGCACTTAATATAAGGTTTTACATTTACGTATTCCATTTCACAAGGGTAATCGTATTCATATGGGATAACAATTAGGCTGTTCTGGTTTTACTTCTAGGCAATACACACGCTACTACAAGGAACAAATGAACAAACAGAATTTCCTTCTCTTCTTAAATTCACAAGCCAAGAAATGCGCACTGCTTTTTAGCATGCTCTGGGACCAACTTCGTAAGCATCTCCTTGGGCACCCCTTTAAGCTCTATAAAAAGAACACCAGAAATACAATTTCATTTTTAGTATAGATAGCATAGACTTAACAAAATGCACACATCCAATTTCCGTTTCATTACCATGAGCCTTGAAATTAAAAAGTGGTGGAAGGCATCGCCCATTTGGCAGCCTAGTTGCTGGATCACGTAGCTCATCAAAGAATGGATGAACCATTGCCTCCAACTGTACACAAATCCATATTTAATATGCAAATATATTCAAATACAGAGTTACAAATTGCTACTTTTTATACTCACAGCAGTGCTTCGAAGATTTGGGGAGTATTGTAGGAGCCTTGAAACAAGATCAGTTGCCTCTGGAGGCATGCGCTTGTGGAATATCTGAAAACAAGAAGTATTCCTTTAGGTTGCGGGAATCCACATGTAATTATGAAAGTCTCAATCAGATCCTGATTATTACCTTATGCCACGGGTGAGCTTTAATCTGGGGAAACTTGTATTCTGTGTAGTTGGGGTTCATGCACTTGATCTCTTCCCTTGTTGGGGTACCCAAAACCTATAAAAAAAACCAAGTAGCCACATTATAACTAAATTCAAGCTCATAAAAGAAAAAGAACAAATGCCTTTGTTCAGAATCTATGGCATAACTTTTGATAAAGAGCACAACTAAATCAGCAACATTTTGAGTTGAAAATCGCAAGTACCTTTATGATCTCTACTAGCTGGTCAACTCCACTCTCACCAGGGAAAAGAGGCTGAAATAATATTAGAAACATTAATCAGATCCTATAAACATGCGGTTTAAATCCAATATATTCAAACAAAATAAGAGTTGATAAAAGTAAACTTGTAGGGATAGTTAAGAATAATCAAAAAATAAGAGAAGATGTAAAAGTGTTTTACCTGTCCAAGTAGCAATTCTGCCAAAACACATCCACCAGACCAGATATCTATCGCTGTGGTGTATTCAGTTGCCCCAAAAATTAGTTCAGGTGCCCGGTAATACCTTGAACAAATGTAAGAAATGTTTGGTTCTCCTTTTACCTATCAAAAAGGAGAGAGCATAAAGTAAGATAATGCAACAGAATATCAACAGATAAAACAAGAAACGACTACATAAGGATCGACACTAACCAAAACTTTTGCGCTTCCAAAGTCACATAGCTTGACCTGATGTGTATGCGGGTTTACCTGTTATACAGAAACAAATACACTTCAATTATCTACCAATGTAATACAAAAGGCAAAAAACTTATATAATACAAAACGTGAAATCACATGTGTCTGACAGTATGAAATTTACATAAGTTTGACCAAACTGCTATTATCAAATATACATAGAAATGCACCAAACATGTAGAGAAGCCTACCAGTAAATTTTGAGGCTTGATATCCCTGTGACACACTCCAATACTATTGTGAATGTACGCAAGTGCTCTAAAGATCTGCGGAATACCCAAAGCAAGTGAATTAGATATACAGTAGACCAATACTATAATATATTATCCAATTTTCAATTGAAATTAGTAAGACGTTCTTACCTGGTAACTGTATAGTTTGACATAGATCATAGGCATCCTTTGATTCATCTTGTTGTAGTGTTTAATGACTCTATGAACAGTCTCGGGAACATACTCTAATACAAGGTTAAGATAAAGTTCTTCCTTCTCTGTTGTCGAAAAGAAACAATGCTTCAAGGCAACAACGTTTGGGTGGTCCAATACACGCATCGTTTGTAGCTCTCGGTTCTTGTATCTCTTGTCCTGAAGAACCTTTTTGATAGCCACTGCTTCACCGGTTTCTAAGCACTTGGCTTGAAACACAACTCCGAATGATCCATGCCCGACAACGCGCTCGGCCATGTAACTAATCGTCTGAAACAATTAAAAAGCAATCGTATCACTAACAATTCACATCTACTGAATACTAATATAACTGTCCAAACGAACAAAAAGGTTACCTGTTTTGGTTGGCCATTTTTACCACCAATGGTTGTCACAATTATATGTCCCGTTTCTGTCCCATTTCCATCAACTATTGCGGGCTCCATTTCCTAAAAGTAAGAAATAATCAGTTAGACTAAAATCAACATAATCACAAAAAAAAATGGAATTTATATGACGATGTGGCTAACTAACCCTGTCATCCCTGATTCTCATGTCGTTCATTTCTTCGGGCAACCTTTCAGCAGCATGTGTAGTTCCACTAGGTTCTCTTACTCCAGACGGAGGTACAACACTTACAGAAGCCATCAATGTGGTCGCCAATATAACGCCAAATTTTTCTTAACCTTTACGCTCTTATCTGCAAAGAAAAATAGCTCAAAAAACATATCCTCACAAAACTAAACGTACGAATCATCGAATCTAACACACTACAAGATGCAAATCTTAAACAAAAACAAACAAAACAACCAAGCCATTCAAAAATCAAGAGTATCTAGTACATGCCACTATATACGGCATTGTGTTACATAGTGATTATCTATCGCGATTTCAAGTAGCAGATAACCACGTTCAGGGTCAAAAAAGTTACTTTTGGTCAAACAAGACAATATGTAAAAAGACAATATTCGGCCTGCTAACAAGACTATTTATTACTCCGTACTAGCAATTTTGGTCAAACAAACTCTAACAAAACCAATTCTAATTATCAAATTATTTACAAATAATCTAAACTAACAACTAACTCAAACAAATTATCTCATCAAACTTCAATAATTCAAACCTAATTAACACATCAACTAAAACAACTTTTATAAATAAAATAGAAACAGATCTCACATACTAAATAAATATCAACAAATTAACTCCTTAAAACAAGTCAAACCAAAGTACCAACACCTAACAAATATATAAAGATCTATAACCATAATCACAACAACCTTAACAAGAGATGCACCTAAACTAAACTCAAGTACATAACATAAGTCATAAGCTTAACAAAAATTTACCAGATAAGTTATTATGTGTGTGTGGATTATGATGATGAATAATGGTGTATGAAAAATAAGATAATACTAGTAGTAATGATTCATGGCATATGCATACATACTATTTTTTCTCTCTCATCTGTCACTTTTGACCATTCAAACAACTTTGTAGTAGTTTGATTAATGGGAGTGTGAGTAATTACTATAGTATTGGTCAAAACTGATGGTCCACATGCATTCAACACTTTTTATGGTAGCAATGTGTTCAACTTCAACTATCTTTCACATGTCACTTTTTTATTTTATTTTAATTTTGTTTTGTTGAATAAAATACTAGGTCTAAGTAAATGAAATCAACGTTTTCGATGGATTAATTATAATGATGTTACTATTAACAAGGACGTAACCGGGGTGGGGTAACATGATACTCATGATTTTTTGTGACACAGTACTAAAATCATGAAAGAAAAATCTTTGATTTTTATTAGACGCGTTTCGAAAATTTGTAACATCTTTACACATGTTCAATTAGTGTTTTGGTTCGGATCATGTGATAATAAATTTAGACAAAAAGAAATACTTTTAACTAGTACTTCGAAATAATAATCTACATAACAATTATACATCATTATCTTCTTTTCACTTATCATTCAAATCCTAGTCTTATTCAAGTCCTTATCCATACAAAGACACAAAATGAAGCCTCACTTACGGCGAGGCAGATCATCCAAGTGATCCAAAGTGTGTGTGAGGCAGACATATAGGGGGAGTGGTGCCACTCATCCACTTAGGCACCACATGAGCACGGTTGCGTGTGACCAGTTATCGACTACACCTAGGCCAACTTGGTATAATCTTTGGCAAAACTAAAGACATACAAATGATAGACAAAAACCTAAAATCAGTAATTTCACTGTTTACCACGATAAATGTCAAATAACTAAAATAGGTTTTGGACGTAATATCTCAACAACTTCTTTCATCTTGAATATGAACGAGTACATGTATTGATGTAAAATTATATAACTGAATACTACAAACTCAGGTAAGACAAATTGATATTTTTTACTTGTGCATTAAACTTTTATGCTAAGATAGTGCTAAAGAAAACATGTTTTAGACAAACCTACACCAAACAAAATTTGCTCCAACATTTAAATATCAACACTAAACCTTTTTTTAATTAACTCAAAGTATATATAACACAATATGAGAAAAATAAGTTAAGATAATATATATCAATATTGGATTTATTTTGATGGAATTAGTTAGAAACTTGTGAAATATACTTTTTGTAAATTACTTTTAATTTTAATTGTATAACAAAGTTTCAACCAGAATATTGAGATTTTTAAATCAGATAAATAGTGTTTAATGTAATAAATAGTGTTTCACTATATTTGATGCATTTTGCTAGTTTATTATTCATTGCATTAAAATAGTGTTAATTTTTAGTGGTAACATTGAAGGATATATTTTGTAATTGAGAAATGCTAAACATTCTTACAAAATATACCTACAAATGTGTCTACTCACACGATGCTGACACTTGTTAGTACTGAGGTTTTGGATGAGAATGAATGAGAAAAAACTATATAATATTGTTGTGTGCGGGGGAGGATTTATAGGATGAAATGGTAGAAGGGTGTAGCAAAATACAGTACTTAATAATGTTGACACTAAATTAATGTAAAAAACACATTTAGTACTAACATTAAAAATGCTTTCATAAGTGTGTCTCTAAAACAATTTTAAATAAAAAATAATAATTTACAAGCCTTTAAAAACGTAACACATTATCGAAGTACATAAGACCATCAAAGCAAAAGCTTTATGCTACACATTATTGCCTCCCTCGAAGTTACATACTTACGTATACCGTGCCAGTTATGAACGGAGGTAAGCCAAAACCACTATTAGAAAAGGCAAATAATTTATATGTGTCTTGATGTTTTCTTACTATAAAATTTCTTTTAGTCCCATATAGATTCTAGAAAAGAAAAGTTGATAACTTATAATATGAGGTCTATGTCGTCATGTACGTTAAGATTAGTGCTATGTTGTTCTATGTGATGGGATGTTGATTTGTATCTTTAAATCAACAATCTATCGGGTAGAAGAACATGTATGATTTGTTGGCTTTTTGTTACCTAAACGTTAAAAAGCCTTGTCAAGAAAATTTAGGAGGCGTTTGTTTGAGGGGGTTGGATTGGGTTCACGGAATTAAAGAAGAAAACCAATGTTTGTTTGAAATCCACATGTTTTGGATTTGGTCTCAAGTATGAAAATTTGGGGTTGTGCTAAAGAGATGAAATAGGTGGGTTTAGAAAATTTGTGGGCCCGGTTTTTCATTTGTGTCTATCTCTCTCTTATTAAATGCATGCACTATCAATTTAAAATAATATTTATATATAAATCTAATTTTTTCATTTACATATATATTTTTTTAATATATATACATCAAATCCAAATCCTTATCATAATCCCAATCTAAATCCAAATCCTAATCTTAATCCTAAACCCATCTACAAACCAAACAGGCCTAAAGGTTTTACTTTTACGTGTATATTTTGAACGTTAATATGTTACTTCGGTAAAAGTAGAAAATCAGTATGAAAATACGCTAATTTAGTGGATAATAATACTATTTAGGAAAATGATGTGGATAACAATGGGGGTGGCACAAAGTGCCTTAAAAAAATTGATCATTTTGATATGATTAGAGAAATACTTATACATAACAACAGTGTAGAACGACAAATAATTATATTTGTGAATTTGTTATTTTGGTGTGACGCTTTGATGCAACACTTAACAGTTCAATTTTTAGTTATTGTAAGAAAATAATTTATGTGTTATAAACAAAAAAAAATGATAAAAGCTTGAAGACTAGATATGTAAACTAATAACTATTAATATATTGATAGATGTTGTTACCTCTTTAGTTAAAAAGTTATTAGTAATTGAACTTTCTATTTTTTAAGTTTTTAATAGTAGAGATAAGCCCAAAACAATTAAGCCCTTTAGCCCTAAATGATCCATTAAACCATTCTTAAAACTTTAAAAGAGAAACCAAAACGTAGAAAACCCTTTGAACTATTATATGAAAACTGGCAGAGTATGAAAACGAGAATTTTAAATTTTTTGGCAAAGTAATATTTTTTAATCACATGTTTTTCTTGATAATAAGTTTACGTATAGCAAGAATTTTAAAAAATAACTTTATCACATACTATTTCATATTAAAATGTCAAGTTCATGTGCAACACGATGCAATGGCGATACCAAAACGGTAATCATTAGTATTATGAGGTTGTCATGATTGACGGTAAAATGTACTAGCTAATCATTATATGTTGTGTAATATTCGTCACAATAGTATATAACGTATAAACTTATAGAATCTTCGTACTGTATATGTTTACACGTTTTCATATTTTATAAATCATCTAAAAATCTCGTACTTTAACATGTACGATTCTTTTCAATCAACTTCATTAGAAAAATGATTAGGATTTTACCATATTTAAGCTTTGTCGTTCCTTTGGATATCAATTCTGACATTTTGCTTTGCAATTACGTTTGTGATAGGTGGATCCAAGCTCCTTCGGTTTCCATTATGGCTCGAGATATCATATGGGTTGGCTGGGGGTTTGGTAGATCCTGCTGCGCATAATTTTTTATTTTTATTTTTATTTTTTTAGGTTGGTTCTCGTGTATTTGGTGTTTTGCTTCCTCTTTACTGAGGGTCAAATAACAAAAGAAAAGTTAAAAAGGTATAAATTACATCATCACTTTGGATATACGATACATATTGATGCGTATGGATTGCAACACCGAAGTTTTACAATTCTCTTAGGCAATGTACTTAACCATTGTAGTGTAGTATAGACAAGTTCGAGGTATTGATTGTTCTCTATTAGAATAATGAGGTAGACTCGAAGTGTATTTCAGGATAAGTCTAAGGGTTGAAAGGAAGAGTATTTTGGTATTTTATTGCTTTTATGAAAGTAGTGAAAATCGGGATTTTGAGGGAGTTTGTATTTTAACTACCAATTAAACTAAGGGGGTGCTTGGTTGAGGGGTATAAGGCCTAATCAATGGGAAATGAAATAAAATATGGTGCTTGGTTGACTCTAATGCAATGACCCATTACCTGATAGTGGGTAATTGGCCATTACCCAATAAATTGGGGGGATTGGTTTCCTTACCCTTTCGCTTTCCTTAGCATTCCTTTTGCCTTTCCCTTTCTCATTCCCTATTTTGAGCCAAGCGCACCCTAAAAATGCAAGAAAAGTATATGCCAAGAAAAGTAAATTAGTGGGAACTTCTTATATGATTAAATGCGTATTTACCTAGGTTTGCACTACTTCCTACTCATTTCTCACGTTATCTATTGAATTGTCACTACCTTGTTTAATGCAACGTGGAGTATTCTTTATTACCTATTGCGGGTTGGTCAGTCTCACATCTATGAACTAGCCTAAGTGAGTGACGCCTATCAGAAGGTCAATAACCTACCCAAAAACTAATTCACGCAATAAATGCCTATCATAATTAATAAACTAAGACGTAAGCACTAACTAGACGTGTTTTAGTGGAGGTTTCCAACTCCAAACACATATATCATCAACAAGAGACAATATATAGGTGCTTAACAACTAGGCTCCATGCATTCCTACGTAAATACTAATTAGTTTAGCCTAGCATAGAAATGGAGAAACAAGTAACACACATAATCAAACAATTAAAGGTAAACAAAATCGATTGACTGATATATGAACTTATCTCAACAATACATGAAGTCTTGAGTGGCAAAAAAGGCCTAAATAAAATGATGAAAACACTTAGGGTTTGGACTCCAAGTTACACCAAAATTTTCACACACAATAACGAAAAATATGTGTCTGTATATATAGATTTTTGATCGTGACACCGTCGGGTTATACTTGTGACGTTGTCAGCTCGTTGTCCAGTTAAGGTTTCGTTTGTCCACCGCCTTATGTGACGGCGTCACCCTTTGGTTGTGACGCTGTCATAGGAGGTCGTCTGTACACACTGACCCGTCACAAATAACCTCAAAATTGCACGTTTTAGGACGAATTGGTGACCACGTCAGAGATGTCGGTCACGTTGCTGAATTTGTTGTTTTTCTTCGTTCTTCGTCCAATTGAGCCCAAAACTTTCACATTTCCAGCAATTGTTCTCTAAGGTACCTAAAACTCATATAAAAGCAATTTATGGNAAAAAAAAAAAAAAAAAAAACGTATTTAGAGGCTAAATGACCCATAAAAATATATATGAAATTACACCTCATCACATATAAAGCAGGGATACCATTGTTGAAAATTCAACACAAGTAAATTACTAAATAACAATGTTGAGTTGTTGAAAATTCAATACAAGATAATTACTTAAATACCCTTGAATATTATATAAATTACACTTCATAATTGGCATTCGGTGTTCGTAATTTATCATTACATAATTAATGTATTTCAAAAACAATTTTCCAACCTGTATTAGTTTAAAATAATTAAGCGCAAAATTAAACACGCTACAAATTAGTGAATTACATATATGTAATAGCAATTTGGAATATATATATATATATATATATATATATATATATATATATATATATATATATATATATATATATACTTTTCAAGCAAAAGCATAATATATATCATGTAAATACAGTGAATCTACAAGAACCTAATAAAATAACAAAATGAATGGTTGCATATGGTCAAATGGTGATGGTCGGTAATGTTGTCGTATGGTTTTCAAAGGCGTATCGAGTTATGATAAGGGTGGTTGTTGTTGCCTTGCTAATTGCTAGGGTTCGTGGTAGTCATGAAGGTGGTTATGGAATTTACGTGGTTTGATAAAGGATTAGAGAATGAGTTCCACAAAAATGTAAGCAAAGTGAAAATAAAACCCTAACTTATTAATATATACAAACATATGAAATGAATATCTCCGATCCAACAAGATTATTTTTCATACTTTTTGTAAGCTTAGTCAACAAAAAAGTTTTCGTCACATTATCAAAAGTTAAAACCCTTGTAATAATAATATTTATCAAATTTACCATTTAAAATGTACATTATCCTATGTTAACTACTTAAACTGCATTAAGCCATATTAAATATTATATATAATAAAACTACATATTTATTTTTAGTGGTAACCAAAGTTAAAATTAGTAAACTCCAGCCATAAACATCATTTTAGAAATACAAGTATCTCTACATGTAATTGAAGGATGAGAATGCTATTGAAGGATGAGAATGTTGAAAATTTAAGCACGAGAAAAAATATTAAATTACCTCTTTAAAACTTATTCACATTATTTAGGCAACAATATAAAATAATTGTGATGCCCTCTAAACATATTTGCTAATCCATTAATTTGGCATGATTCATTCATTGCTTTTATTTATCTATATATGGAAATAAACACACAAAATAAGAGGTTAACTAAAAAAGGAATTAGGGGAAAAATACAACTATAAAAATAAATTACTCGATCAATTCTTTACATGTTAAATAATGTGAATAAGTTTTAGGGGTAATTTGTAATTTATTTATAATTCATCATTCAAGAATATCAACTCTCGCGCAAACTAATTTCTAAAGTTATTTCAACTGAAAATTTTCACTATATGTAAAGTTATCGTCAAGCAAAGTGTGCAAACGAGAAAATTTGTCTCCAGAGAATGTGTTGTTGAAAGACATTTACTAACAATGTGTTCTCAAGTTGCATTTAAGGAAAGAAAGTAAGTGAAATTGGAAGGAACTAAAAAAAGTCATGTTCTCATGATTTTATTTAGGATGGAAAGAAAGTAGAAAGGGGGTGGTGGGTGGTGGTGATGGGTGCCATCGGGTGGTGTCGGTAGGTGGTGGGTGGAGGTTNCTTAAAAAAAGTCATGTTCTCATGATTTTATTTAAGGATTGGAAATAAGTAGAGAAGGGTTGGGGGGGGGGGGACGTCCCATTGTTTTTTAGAGTAAAAGGTATGGTGAAGAGCATTAGCTCTTCATTTGGGTCTCACCGGTGCCACTTCATTTTTACACTCCCACTTCAAAATACTTCATCACTCATAACACAAAACAAACTCTTCATTTGGGCCCTAGTCACAAAACAAATTAACTCAAAATACAAACGTTATTAAACGGCTACCTGCAAAAGTTGTTTGTCTTTTGTGCTTCACTTCCCCAGGCGAATCACCAAGTGGCTAGGAATGGCGAAGGGTCCAGTGTGGTGAAGAGGAACAACGAGCGGGTGAAAAGGCGTCACCTAGGAACGACGAGCCCTCCCTTTTCATACCTTTCGCTCTTAGCCAAATGTTTAATCCCATTTTCGGGATGAAAGGGGAGTAAAGTAGTTTAATGATATTGAAATGACAATATTACTTTTTCATATTTATTTATTTTTTTCTTTTTGCCTTTTCAAAGGGGTGTAATTGTAATTTTGTTACCTCCTCTTTTTTCAAGAACACGCTTTTGTTTACTTTCATTCATTTCATTTCTAATCTCAAGAACACAAGATAAAACAATAGTTTTCTTTCATTTTTTTTTTCTCTCTCTTTACTTCTTTACTCATCTTTCTTTTCGTTTTAAAAAGAAACTCGAGAAGATAGTGTAAAATATGATACCCGCCGCAATACGCGGGAACCGACTAGTTTTGTATATTTACATAGTCAAACTTGAATGTTATTAGTTGAGGAGTTTGACAAAATGAGAATTGAATATTCACCTACTATTGCAAAGAAATTCAAAAGGCAAGTAGTTTAAAATGTATACGCATTATAGTATGGTTTTGATTACGAAAGCAAGCCATTGGTATTTATTATAAACGTAAAACCCGAAGGCTGTATATAACTGAGAATGGCCTTTTCCAAGTGTGCAAAAGCCATATTTAGCCTTTTTCATGTGACAATAGGTGACTCACTCTCGAATTTATGTAATGCTTGTTGGCTATGAACTATTTTTAAATGCGAGTCCAAGATTAATGATTTACAATCTATACGACATGCTATAGAACATTGCATAAGACTATTGTTGATACAAAAGTTGGGCAAGGCTTGGCTTAAGTACCAATTCGGGTATTTAGTGCTTGGAACCTGCGCACTAAGAAAAACAAGAAACACCGTTAGGCTTATCGAGGGATTGTTTCCCCCGATTATCCTCCGGCGTGAGAGTAAGTAATCGAGTTTAGGTAAAGGGTTTGTGAATTAGGGTTGTATATCGTACCTGTAGAGGACCTAGGGGACCTCTATTTATACACACGAAACCCTAGACGGTTTCGTGTTCCCCAATCCTTGGTTTATCCGATATCTATTCCAAAGAATAGGAGATATCGTATACCAAGGCGTAACCGTGTTTGGGCTTGGGCCTCTGTGGGCCTGAGCTGTCCACTTGTTGTGGGTTTTAGTAAAGCTTCGCATTCGTGGGCCGCATGGGCTTCGAATGTTATTATAACGGCCCACTCGTAGTGGGCTTGCGTATTGGATGGGTTCGTGACCCGAATCCATACCATACGTCATCAACTATCCTTATCGATGGGCACACCAAAACATATTCACTCACTTTCTATCTCAGCGTCACATTGGCTTTCACTCTACAACTTTTCACTCACACTCTCACTCACCATTCACCCTTATCAATCACATCACCCTCATCTTTCAATTAAATACCCACTTTATATAAATATATCCCACTAACAGTCACAAACCAAATAAATAATATTAACTTTCACACAAACCGAAAAATCACTCACTCATCATTCTGAGGCATTTTTATTGCCTCTCACGCATGACCAATGGTGAGCACATTAAATCTCACTCGTGGGTGAGGGTCTCACTCCCCATCTCACACTACCGATACGGGTAGCCTAACATGTTAATGTATGGATAAGTTTTTCATGGCGTACTACGTTACAACAAACCACTTTGGCGTGGTCCAGTGGTCAACATCCTGATGTCCACATAGAAGTTATTCAAACTCATTAAGTACATATTTTTGGGATGATCATGGAAATAGCCAGAAGCAGTAATGGAGATACCTCGATTAGACCTCGTACATCGAATTCAGAAACCTCATTCGTTTTACCCAAATACAATGGTTGCGGTTTTGAGTTTTTAGTTTCCATTTTTGTAAACCTAATTTCGAACAAGCTCATTTCAAAATATATGTTTTTTATTTATTTATTTTTCAAATCTCATTCACTCTTTTTGTCAAATTTCCATCAATAATGTCCCTCGCTATATGCTAAAATGATGAATAGCTTTAGCAATCTTTCCAAATCTATTTCACATTCGCTTTATGAAGTAGAGTGTCATACTCATTTTGTATGTTAATTTAGAGCGAGATGACCATGTTGTCCTTTTCTTATTTGTCGTTGTTTAAGCAACCAAATTATTTGATACAATAAACAATACTTTATGAGATTGAATAAATAATCAACCACTAATAAAATATATCGAGGTGACACCGCATATTGAAAGCAAACATAAATTAATTAGTAGTGAACTAATAACGAATATTATCAATTTTATATTATAACTAATAAATTTTTTAGTCATTAACTCATTATCATTATTTTCCACAACCACTAACCCACCATTATCTTCATCCATCTTTTTCTTCGTTATCCTTGACATTTTGTCACCACAAATACATCTCATGAAACGCACCACAAGTTTAAGAAAAACAAAAACAATTGGACACAAATTAAATTTTTTTTAATTTATAAATAAAAAATCCATCCATATAACTAAAAAACAAACTAACGATAACAAAACTCCAAAGCGTTACTAGATATACACGATCCATATGCAGGGAATGTGTCCTGTGGAATGGAAAATTAAATTAAAAATGACGACATGAATTTCTACCCCCGTATTTCAAGTAAAAAAAAAAAAAAAAAAAAAAAAATTCTAAAAAGAGATGCATTATATTTTGTAAGTGCATATGAGATATGCATTTGTGGTGTTTTTAACTCACTACTATTATTATTTTATTTTTGTTTCGCATTTGATAATAACTCTACTCTCTACATATGTAATGCATGCTGGCTATGATCATGGTGTTATTGAAGCAGCGAGACTTTAACTTACAACCCCTTATTTAATGAGTCGCTCAGATACATAACCAGACATAAACTCCATTCGTCTCAAAATTATAATCAACATTTTCTTTTTGGGATGTCTCAAAATAATTGTCCATTTTTCTTTTTTAAAATATTCTCTTTAAATGGTTGAGATTTATAGTCGTCTTACTTTTATTAAACTTTGTGATTTCTCTTTAATGACAATAATTTTAAAACGGATGGAGTAGTTTGTTAACCATACCACAAATACATCAAAAATAATTTTTAAATAATAAAATAATCGCTAATTAGTTGTTGATGCGTGTCAGCATCACTAAATATTTAACAATATTTAGGTTATTATTTATAGAGTAAGGATCAAATGAGAAATGATCAAATGAGAAATATAACTAAGATGAGAAGAATGATAAAAAACCACAACCACAAATATTAGATGCACTCACAAAAATAGATGCATCTCCCTATTATTTCTCATTCTTTATTTAAAATATGTGGCCACAATTTTTTCTCACTCTTCTCATTTCAATAATTATTCTCACTAGATTCATACTCATTATTTAAATGCTACTTAATACAATAGTTTAATAATTAACGTGTGTGAGATGGCAATAATATTGATGGAAGGAAACAAACGGCGTTAATGTGGTTGACAATTATAAGCGTGTCCAACGACTTTTCAAATTTCTCATGCTTCATATTTACTGTACCATATAATATACTTTGCCTTCATTTTTTTTCCCAACCAAACATTGATCATATAATATTCAGTACAACAAAATATCACATCATTTCATTTGTTTTGAATCACTGAATAAGATGGTAGCCGTAGCAGCTGCACCACAAGTGATGGTGGCTAGTCCTAGTCAAGAACACATTGCTAATGACGTCGCATCTCACCTCGTTAGTAGCTCATTTTTACTTAGTTCATAGTTGTTATAACCTGTATTAGATACATTTTTTAAGTTTGTTACTTAGACAGTAGTTACCATAATTTTTTAAGTTTGTTACTTTTTTTTTTGGAAGGTTAAGTTTGTCATAGATTAATTGAGAGTGTTAGACGTTAGAAATTTGGATTCTTATGATATTAACATATGAATTGATAACCAGGATAAAAAATCAGTGCCAGATTCTCTTGACGTGAAAGTTTTTCCAAGCATTAGGTCAGGGAGTTATGCGGACATTGGGCCTCGAAGATTTATGGAAGATGAACATGTAAGGATAGATGACTTGTCTACACTTTTGGGTTCTCTTCCGAAGCCAGCTGCCTTTTACGGGGTATGTTAATTCTATATTATGCATAGATTTATGTTGCACAAAACATAGAAAAAGGAAGTAACACAACAATTGAGCGGGTCTTACATAGAAGAAAATCTGCTGATTGCTGTTTATAAAAGCAGATTAGCACTGTTGAGAGTTTCGATGACAAAAAGTTTTTATGTTGTTTTAGTGAGCAGTCTGAGATTGTTTCTTTCAATCTATGTAATCTTGGTGAATTCAAAAGTACAAGTTTACCCGTTGGCCCCTTTGGGTGAAATAAGTTGTTTTCAGATTAATTATGTCTGCTTGTAAGCATAAGTTGTTAAGTTGTTTAAATAAGCAACCCAGGCGCTCATTTATCGGGTCAAACATGAGGGACAGACAAGAGGGTGGCGCACAAAAGAATTGTTGGGCTAACTAAAGTTACACCGTAACAAACGAAAGTATCAAAAAAATTTATTGGGGGTTGCAAATACCAAAAAACGGCAGTTTTGAATTTTTTTTGCACTTCGTGACCTAAAATCGAGTGTAGCCCGTGCCATACCCGGCACCCATGTAGGTCCATCTCTGGTCAACATTTAGGGTGGTTAGCAATTCCGAGTCACAGATTCTATATGAAATATGCTATTTGAAGTTACTAGATCTTGATGGAAGAAATGATATGGTGGGTGATGCAGGTATTTGATGGTCACGGAGGACCTGAAGCCGCAGTCTACATGAAGAATAATGTGAAACGTTTATTTCTTCAGAACCTCCAGATATCTCAGACAGATGAGGTCGAAGATTCTCTCCGCAACGCATTCCTTTCGGCTGATCTTGATTTGGCTGATGATTCTAGCATCAGCCCTTCTACTGGGTCTACTGCAATTACAGCTTTGTTGTTAGGAAGGTATTGATGCGTTTTCTTGTTAGAGCTTGATTATCTTAATCTGATTATTTCTTCTTATGTAATTACTTTCAAAATGCAATGGCAAACAGCCCTTAAATATTCTTCCTATATGCAGGCTTCTTGTGGTAGCCAATGTAGGAGACTGTCGAGCAGTACTTAGCAGGAACGGAAAAGCAATTAACATGTCACAGGACCACAGACCAACTTATCCTCCCGAAAGAAAGCGTGTAGAAGACCTTGGAGCCTTTGTTGAAGATGGATATCTTAATGGTGTTCTCTCAGTAACCCGAGCCTTAGGAGACTGGGACATGAAGTTGCCTCATGGGTCCACGTCACCACTAATAGCAGAGCCAGAAGTTCAACAAATAGTCTTAACAGAAGAAGATGAGTTTCTCATAATTGGGTGTGATGGGATTTGGGATGTGTTGTCAAGTCAACAAGCGGTCAAACTTGTGCGACGTGGCTTACTTCGCCATGATGACCCTGAACGGTGCGCTAAAGCTCTTGTTAAAGAGGCCTTACGTCTCAGCACGTATGATAATCTTACTGTCATAGTTGTTTGTTTTACTTCAATGGAACGCCACAGAGACACAACACAACGCAAGACAAAATCCTGTAGCATTTCCACACGGTCATTGTACAGATTCAACTGTTTTCAATAAATTCTCGTCTTGGATATCGTGTTTCTAGAGCTCGGATTATGTTTCTGTACATAGATGAGATGACAAACAATAGTTTATCATTGATTATGTATGTTGTATGTCAGATATCAATGGAAAGGGATTTTTACACAAAGCATCAGCTTATTCATTCATTTATTCTATTTTAGTAGCTATATTTATAGCGTCGAGTTTCAACTTTTAATAATGATATTTTTTATATAAGAATATGAAATTTAATTTTTAAATGTTGCAGATGTTTATATATTAAGTTAAATCTTACATAACAATTTAAGACTCAGTACCATAGATGGTTTTTGTTTTAAACTTGCAAATATTAGGCCGATAAATGGGCAGAATTTACAGGATTTGACAAAAAAAGAAAAAAATAATAGCAACAAATGTGCTCTTATTGTATACACTGTTATGGAGCAACAACTCTCATACTGTATCTGTCTGGTATGTCGTCCTTGCAAAATTTGCGAACCTTTTCAATCCACGTTCCAGCAAGTTTGCAGTAAAAGGTTGTAACGCCTGCGCGTAGTTGACAACAGAAAAACTTCGTTAGATCAACTCCAGCATATAATGTGCTCTTCCACAAATATCTCATATAAAACCTAGATGCAATAAGAGAAGTACTTACAGATGCCACAGGAGCCAATAACTGAGGCACTTCATATGAAACAGTAAGCTGTAAAAAGAGAAATAACGTTCATTTAAAAGTTAGAGAAAAAAAGTGACTGAAATGAATTATGGGCAAAGGACTTACTTCGACTAAACATGACGAAGAACCTTTAGGAAAAAATCGTACAGCTCCTCTGTCAAACAAAAAAAAAAACAAGAATTTTTAAATGTCTTATAGTCCAAGTACAATTACATAGCACGTTAATGGTTACCTGTTGGGAAGACCTTCTAAAGATCTCCAGTGAATTTTTTGATTTGGGGTTGGCTGCATAATTTAAAAACATGACATCAAAGATATGATAAGAGGAGACACTTTTGAGAGGAAGGGCCTAAGGGGTGGACTGGATTACCTGCATATTACGAGCAAGCCATGAGAACTCAAGATCACGCCCAAATGCTGTATACTTGAGAGTCCACCGTGATAACTCGGGCTTGTCTTCTAATATCTGAAACGAATTGACCCCTTACTGATTAGTCCAAATGTTTTACAAGAAATAGTGTAAATGTCAAGGAAAGTTAACATTTCAAACTTTTACTCCCTATGTCATAGACCTGAGGGTAAACATGTTGGATTCTTGTGTACCACTTAATTATGTGCTGTCAAAATTCAAATCCCATTTCAAGCAAACATAGGTGACAAATGTACGCAAGGTCATGTACTGAAGATGGTTTTATGTTTCTACAAGGAATTATGAGATCATAAAGCTCATCTTACGGTAAGAAATTCAGATAAGTTTCTGTTTACTTCCATTTTGAGCATCATATTTATTCACTCATATGACAAATTGAATGGAAGTTATTCAAAAATACTTATTCTGTGCACGTTTTAAATGCATTCTAATTATCATGTTGAGATTATACATTGGCATTTCAGTTTAAGTATGGAACAGTATTTTCCATTTCTGAAAAATACGGTATTAATGATTTACTTCCTGTTCGTACTGTAAATTGGCAACTACTATGGGATTACTAAGCTATACAAATACCTTACGAATATTTGAAAACTTTGATCACACTATGGGTATGCTAGCTTTTATGTCTAAAACTCAAGTTGGAAACTTTTATGGGATATAGCTGGATACCTTACGTTTTGAAAATGATATCTTTCCACGATAGCTACACGTCAAACGAAGCAACAAAGAGAATGAGAAAGTACAATAACTCATCTAACTATGCTATTCATAACGAATTTTCTTAAGCTTTTTTATTTATTTATTTATTTATTATTATTATTATTTTTTTTTCATCTCTTTACGAGAGGTAAGGTGATCTCAGAAGCTCTCCATTTATGTCTGACATTTGAAGTATGTACAAGGAATTTTGATATCATATGAGACTTCTATGGATAAATACAGAGACACAAAAGTACCAACGGCTAAAATTAGCAACCGATTGACAGAAATACACTTTGTAGCACATATGGGGTACTGAAAACACACCTTAACAGATGAAATGAAGGGCATCCAACGAGGAATTGATTCCCTATCAAGATAACAATTATAGGCTACCGAAGTCGGTACATCAATTTCCATTTTAACCCTGCATAATTCAACAATTAGAATACTCAAATGAAAAGCAGTCTCACAGTCTGTGTTGCAAATCATGATTTAGTTAAACCAAAAGGAAAATTCTGCATCCAGAGAAATGAGGCGCAACATAACTCAAACTACAACATAAAATGGGGTATTTGGCATTTTACATTGAAAGTGCTTATCTGAAAGTTTTGTCTTAAACCCACGACAATCAGTTTCTAGTGTTTAAATATATTGAAACTGATTATGATTTAGCTAATTATTCAATTATCAAATAATCATTTAGGAGCATCAGCAACAAAACATATTCTTACTATTTGATCATCATTTAGTTGTCATTTTACATACAAAAGGGTGTTCATGATTGCTAATTATTATTATACTTCATAGTTAATACATATAAAGGGGTGTTTGTAAAAGCTTATTATAACGGTTAATCTCCTTATTGATTTCAATACTAAGTTATGAAGGTATTTGCTTTTTTAAGTAATAAACACCGTGCACCTATTTTGGGTGCTGACTAAACATTCCCTAAGACCGAGCACCTTTAGTCGTTAGTCACGAGCTGTGATTGAAACCGGAACCTATTTCCACAAAAGCTCTCATTGACCGAATGTTCGCGGTGAGAGAGTGATACCATTGGGGGTTAAATTGACACATACTCAAACATAATCACAACTTATTAGCAAATGTATAACATTATTCCGATTATTGCCAAATGGCCTAGTGGTTGGTTTCCTCACAAGAGGTCAAGAGTTCAAATATCGCTAGGTGTGTGCATTTGGGGATTAACCCGGTGAGGCCGCGTAAATCTAAGTCAAAAAGACAATGCCAAACACCCTCCAAGAGATAGCAGATTAATTTTTCTAGAATTTAAGGATTAGAAAACGAACTAATAAATAGAAGAAAGAAGTACGTGAGGTCCTGCCACTCCATGACAACGTTGTTAGACCGTCGATGTTTGTATATAGTTG
>LBNU01014418.1:3042-13187 GCA_014162995.1 Artemisia annua | reverse complement strand
TTGTGGAGGAATCCAAACCCAAAAAAATCGAAAAGGTTTTTGAACTCTCAACTCTTTCCGAACCTCATAACGGGCAGGATAAGGAAGTTCCTTTCTCAAAACCGTACACCACAAGCTTCTCCCAATTCTTCAAACCCACTCGTGCAAAGGAAGATTCGCAATTCCACAAAATCTTTGTGGGAAGCGTGCTATCCACACCATATAACTTCCACGAAGTTAACAAAAGGTCCTTCGGATTTAAACCTGGTGTACATCGTACGTCATCTAAAGACAACCATAATCCAAACATATCTCATGAGCAGCCTCTCCGCACGTGTGTCACCCGCCAAAAATGGGAGTATAACACAACCGGAACTCTGACTGACCCTACTCTAAGCCACATTACACCTTGCGAGAGTAACAAAACATTTGACCCAGGCGGCATGTACTATGATGCTAGTTATTGAGGTTTGTAACCTTGATGAGGTGAATGCATAAAGTCCAGGGGGTCATTTGCAAGTTATATCAAATTCAAGGGTAATAACGTTTGACGGCGTCAACAATTTAGGCGTGACGCCGTCACCTCGACCAGACAGCATATAATCTATCACTTTCTCACACTTTCAACATAAACCCCACACCCCATATCCACCCCACTCTCACCCACGAGCCTCTCAAGCCCAAATCAACGCTTTCCGTCTCCGATTCTTGCGTGGTAAGTGACTTTTATTCATCAATTTTGCTTCAATTTTCCATAGGATCAATCAATTTCGAAAACCCCTTTGTTTTTGGAACCCTAGGATAGATTCGTGCCTAAGACCCATAATGCCCTTGATTTGTGATGTTATTACAATAATTAGAGCATTGGGAATTAGGTGGTAAGGGGGGTCCATTCACTAGTCGGGTAGAAACGAAATTTTGAGCCACGATCCATGGACCAATTGCCCATTTTGCTGTTATGGGTGTGTTTGGTTTGAAGCCTATGATAAAATATTGGTCCTTTCCCACGTAAATTCGAATTTTGAAACTCAGTAGAGTCTGACGGCGTCACCCTTTGGGCGTGACGACGTCAGAACTGTCTGACTGCTTATCTAGGCTAGAAACACCATCTAACTCTTTTTCATCACTCGTGCTTTGTTCCAGGAAATGAATAAAAGGCCAAGACCCAGCAGGGGAAGCTCCTCCAAGGCCCCACAACCGGAAAACTATGGAGAGACGGTCCATCAATGGAACGTCTTTTCAGAAGATGCATCCGCCATCCGCTACGCCCAACTTCTGGACCAAACAGTTGAGCGTGGAAATGTCATTGACTGGAACTTCCTTCGCGACAATAATCGATTTGGATTTCCTAATAAAACAAAAGTCACTCTATACATTCTTCCTAACCGATTTGGATTTCCTAACAAAAGTCAACTAAGTGCAAAGCATACCATAGTGCCCATTTCCTAACAAATCTCGAGTGCAAGCTTGATGTTCTTGTTTTTGTTAGGAAGAACATCTACGATTTTGATTAAAAGTCACTCTATACGCATCAAGTTTTTTGCGCGTGGAAAGTTTTAGTGCCCATGTGTTACAACACGCACTATGGTATTCACTAAGTTTTAGAACGAATGAGCATGAATCATAACAACGAAATTAATTTACATATTCGTATTTGTTAGAGTCAAATGCTTGTATCGAGTCATAATGATTTTTTCTGCAGAATTCCCAGGAATTGAGCCAAAGGTTTTCCAAGAAATTTTCCGGAAACTCAACTTAAACTTTCTGTCAAAACACTCTGACGGCGTCAGGAGTTAATACCTGACGACGTCAGGTGCAAAAATCTGGAATTTATTTATTGATTAAAGTTTACTAACGGAACTTGTATGTTTGTCAAAATCTCTCTTATGAATTCCAGGAAATCTGTAGAAAAATCATTCCACAAGCATTATATCTTACTTGCTTTCTAGGTATACGTCTATATATATATGAATAATGCTGCCGATTTTATGCGAGGTTTCTTGTAGTGTTTCCATCTTAACAGGTTATTTAGGACAAGAAGATGATGCATATACTGGAAGGGAAGCTTTGATAGTTCATCTTCTTGGAGGAGGATCTAACCGTGTTACTTCACTTGCATAAAGAACGAATCAGGGGAGTATCCGATTTCATTCTTTTAACCTTTTATCTCTTCCATTTCTTATTTTAGAACATTGGGGACAATGTTCAACTTAAGTGTAAGGGGGGTAAATAAGGGTAGATTAATGATACCTCATAGGATACCATTATGCTTGATTTTTGCTTGTTTGATAGTAATTGTGTAATAAAACTGAGAGAAACACTTGTTAGAGTAATTTTAGAGCAAATTTAAAATTTTTTACATTAATTAGGAGGGAAACTTTAGTCCTAATAAGCGTCTCATGGATAGGAGAATTTATGACTAGCACAAAAAACCGTACCACCAAAAATTTTCCACCCAAATATGTGAGGTTCACCCCTAGAATTGGTAGGAAGAGAAGCACTCAACTTTAGTGCCCATGTGTGTACCGGTAATACTTAGATTCTAGAACTTGCGTTAGTGACCATTCCGAGTCCACAAGTGAGACTACATTCGTGTAGATTAGGATTAACTACATGATAAGAGGCATTAGGATAACCCTTGTTTTAAACCTGTATTATAATTACATTGGCTACATTGGTCAAGTAATTCTCCCACACCTTTGCGATGTACCCATCTTTGGTACACGATACCCCTAGTACACCCCTCAGAGCCTATCCCTTTCGTTTCTAACTTTAAGCATCATACTTAAAGGAAGAATTTGTTTACAATCCACCCCAAATGTGCAACCAAATCGCCTTAGCCTACCTTGTATGCACTCACCTTTAGTGCATTATTGTTATTTGTTAAACCCTTGTCAATTATCTAATTAGTTACGTTGTTGCTAAGTCGAGTCATATCTTGTACATATTGTTTTGGGATGATTGGGACTCATGGGTAAAGTACTAGTGTTATGGAGTAATGGGGAAGAACATCATTTATTACCCCCATATGTGCTAAACGTTTTCAAAAGTACTCCAAGTGTTTTAATTATTTCAATTCGAGTCGTAGAATAGTAAATGTAAAGTATGTAAAAGTTCAAGTGTAAGGGGAAAGCTTAATCCCCATTGATGTATTATTTTGGATGGTAGGGTAAAAAGGTATGCAAAAAAAAAAAAAAAAAAATAAAAAAAAAAAAAAAAAAAAAAAAAAAAAAAAAAAAAAAAAAAAAAAAAACATACGGACTACCATCCACACCTATCTTTTATTTCTTAGTTTTGTTTTGTTTTGTTTTTGATAGTTTAAGATTGAGTCTAGTCTTGGCTTGGCAACGCCACTTGTATATGTAACTAAATAAGATGATTGACTAGCCACCAGTAAACTATCCCTTATCCAACCAAACCGTGTTTTTCCATATCCCTAAACCTCCCGTTATAACCCTTTTGTAAAGCCCTCTTTGATAGTTATCCTAGGTGCTTACGCCTTAGTGGAGAAGGTTTTGATCCTCTCTCAAGCCTATGGTAATCTATTTATTATGACAGGTAGTGAGTGATATTGTCCATTTCCTTTACATTATATCTACATATTATCAACCGAGAGATGTGAGTATCCAAACACTACATGAGAGGTGCTAGTATATTTTCTCCGTGCTTATTTTGAGTAAAGCGGAACGACTAAATCTTGTAATTACTTTTAAGTTCGCATTAAATGACCTCTAACTTGTTTTTCAATTGGGAATAAAAGCGCATTTGCTTGAGGACAAGCAAATCTCAAGTGTAAGGGTATTTGATGAGACGAAAAATGTTACGTTTTTAGGGGTCGGTTTGAGTCCTAATTCGTATGTTTTTGGTTTGGATTTCACCCAAAGTCGTTTCTTTTCTCATTTTAGGTACTTTTGAAGGGAAAATCACAAAAGAAGCATTTTCGGGCGTTTTCGGAGTGAAAAAGTGCGGAAAACAACAAAAACTCAAAAGACCTTGAAGATTACAGAAGGTGACGCCGTCACACTCTACAAGGTGACGCCGTCAGGAACAAGTGAAGTCCAGAATTGGAAAAATACTCGTGACGGGCCAGAGAGTTCGTAGTGCAAATTGGTGACGCCGTCAACCAAGGCCGTCAGATCTGGAACCAGCAATTATGACCACGTCAAGGAAGGCCGTCTGAAAACCCTAATCGCCGAGCTGACGACGTCACCTATTGGGTTGACGCCGTCAGCCCGCGTTTTCTATATATATAGAACGATTTTTCTTTACTTTATATAACTTTGGAGAACTAGAGTCGAATTTTGGTGTGAAGAACTTTAGGGTTAAACCCTAGTTCGTGTATTAGTGACCTTAGAGGGTATCCTAACCCCTCTAACTTGCATGTTTAATCCAAGATAAGTCTTTATTCATACAATATGTCTATGTGTTGTGTGATTTATGCTTGTACTTGTCTTTCTTTTAACATGCTAGGCTAATTTACTTTGTGTTTGCTTAGATCTAATGAAACCTAACTATTGATTATCATGTGATGTGTATGTTGTGATTGTATTTGGATGAATGTTTCATCTACGTTAGACTAGAGAAAACTGGCTAATCTCCTATACGGTAACAAGCTTGAACGTCTTTAGAAACGTGAATCGTATGTGCGTTATCGATTTTAAGGTAGTATTTCATGCATAGGTTGCTATCGGTGAGCTCATGATAGGATGCTTGACGTATCGTCATAGAGTGAGGTAGGAACTTATAGAGTTAGGGAATTGAACGCACTCCCTACGACTTGTTAGGAATACACCCGTCATCCACGCAAACTCAACATACTAATTACATGGTAAAAGATAGTTAGGGAGTAATGAAATCTAAGTAAACACTATTCTCCACCACTGATTTTCTCTAAACCAAAAAAATACAAAAATATAAGTAGCTTAGAAGTAGATAACTTGGGTTAGTTGACTAGCAACTAATTCCGCCATATCCTCCAAAACCAGAGATTTACTGCTTTCATAAAACATAAAAATACAAAAAGAATCTTCCTCCACCCTTAGACCTAGATTAGAGTAGTTTTTAGCCTAACGAACACTATTCCCTGTGAGAGAACGATCAATCCCCCGGTACTTGCCACTTCACTATACTACATCGGTCAGGTACACTGCCTGGTGGGGATTGCAAGCTTCTCGAGATCCCTCGAGAGGTAAAACGTAGTGCGTGTTGCAATCCACGCGCATCAGTATGAAAAGCTATTCTAATTAGGTCTAAGGTTGAGGGAAGATTATTTTTGTATTTTTTATATTTTATGAAAGCAAGTAAAATCTCGGGTTTGAAGGAGTGGGCGGAATTAGTTGCTAGCCAACTAACCCAAAAACTACTATTGCAATAAAATAAAATAACAAGAAAATAAAAGGTTATGAAACTTATATGGAGACAAGTGTGTTTACTTAGATTTCCTTACTCCCTAACTATCTTTTACCGGTTAGTTAGTGTGTATTAATTGCGTGGATGACGGGTGTATTCCTTAATACCATTCGTGGGGTGGCGTACGTACTTCCCCAGCTCTATAAGCTCCTACTTCACTCATATATCGAGCCGGCTAAGAAGCTCCTAACATGGGATCATTAGAATTCGCTCATGCATTAAATACAACCATAATAACCTAGTACGCATTGGTTCATGTTTCTTAAGACGTTCAAGCAAGTTACCGTATAGGAGGTTAGCCAGTTTTCTTAAGCCTAACATCGATAAACAATCATCCAATACAATTAATAACCCACCAACAACCAATAATCAATAGTTAGGTTTCATTAGATCTAAGCAAACACAAGATAAATCTAGCCTAGCATGTTAATTGAAAGACGAGCATAAGATATAATTAACCAACACATAGACATATTGATTAATTTGAAGGGAGACTTATCTTTAATTAAACATGGAAGAATCAAGGGTGAAAAACCCTTGAAAAGGCTGACAAAATCGTCTAGGGTTTGTTCCCAAAAAGTTGCACACTAATGAATGAAAAATAGAAAAGTATATATAGAAAATACACTCTGACGGCGTCAGGTTATAGGCTCTGACGCCGTCAGCTCGCCGCCATTAGGGTTCTCGGATCACCTAGATCCATCTCTGACGCCGTCACTTGTAAAATAGCTCTGGGCCGTCTCTTGTTAGCTTTACACCTGACGGCCTACATCTCCTAACACCTGACGCCGTCAGGTGTTATTTTCACATTTTCTTCTTAGGGCATCACGTATAGTCAGAATTCACTCCTTTGTCTTGGTTGGCTGACGACGTCACCTTGTGACTCTGACTCCGTCAGGAAGGATTTCCAGCATTCTTTTGAGACTTTGTCGTTTTCTTCACTTTATGCTCCAAAAACGTCCAAAATGATGTGTTTTCCAGAATTCTTCTCAAAAGTACCTAAAATGACAAAAGGAACGATTTAAGGCAATATTTGATCATATTATCACCTCATCAGCCGTATTGGAGCTATAAAATGTCTGCTCTACTTTCCACACTTATACACATATACTAAACTGTAACACCCCCATTTTCACGGTTCGCAGCGGATTTAGGGTTGGGGTATTACTTCATGGAATCACAGTTACAGAAAACGACTCGAAAAGAGACGTTTATAGAAATTTAGTTATCATTCATTTGATTATCAGAGTTTTTATAGTAAAAGATATACTTTTACTATTGATGAGGTCCCAAAGTCTAAGTGATATGTTATGTTTGAATGATAACCGGTTTGAAAGTCCTTCAAGTTCAATGCCTCCTTCTGCCACATCTCCGTAGTAATGATACACCTAGGATACATGCTTAAAAAGTCAACAATAGGTGTTGAGTGAGAGTCATAGGTTTAAGTGTTAGTGAATACAAGTTCCACAGGGTTCAGTTGATACACCCTTCAAGGAAAATGTAGTGTTTATGATAATTGTAGTGCATTCTACAATTATCATGTGTGGGGTATGTTGCACTAAGCTTATGAACCACACGTTAACAGTCCGGGTCATGGGGGCTGCAGACCCAACCATGAGGGGATAGGAAGGATAACTAGCTAAAGTTAATCCTTCAGTGGGTTCAAATATAGTACTTATTGATACCATCTAGAAAGATGTAGTATCAACGGGAGTTGTCAAACTCAAATAGATCTATCAACTATATTAACGTTCGCGTGGGTAAAATATCCCAAACGATTAGATTCATAAATTTTAGTTATGTAGTGGTGGCAGATAGTTTACTCGTGCAACAACCAAAGAAAAAGACTTGTATTCGGTTTAAAGCATGTATCCCCCTCACAGGGTTGTAAAGCATTTAAAAGTGAGGCTATGAAAACTCACGAAATTTAAAAGGTGTGAGGCTACGAAACTCACCTGGTGATGCAGGTTTTACTGACCAGGTTTTATAATTTATAATTCTCGTTTTACCTATGGTCTACCCTTATGCACTAACGGACAGAGAATCCGGTCGTGTGTAGGCTAGTAATGGTAACTCCGAGGTCGTCCCAAGAGTTATGTGGTGCGGACTATGTCTAAGTCTAATGTCACTAATTAAATTAACAGAAATGATTGATTGATTGATAGAAATGAAATTAAAAACAGAAAGCAAATAAAAGTAGAGTTGTGATCAATAAGAGAGAAGTGTGCTAACCTAATTACTCATCCTATATCGCTTATGGTCATGTTCCCTATTAAACTAATCTTATGCTTTAGGTGGGGCGGACATGTATCACTAGGTGCATATGGTCAAGTTCCCTAGCCTATCTCCCCCGAATCCTGCCAGGAACCACAGGCACTACCCCATGCTAGTAAGCCGACGTACGGTAGACGGGTTTGAGTCATTAAGTGCCAGTACATGCCAGACTTATCTTTAATGGCCTGTTGTCACGATCATAGGCCATTTCTCTAACTCCTTAAGTTCATCAAACATCGGAAGGTGATCCTATGGTCAATTCGCATACAAGGCAGTATGGTCAGTTGTCATCCCTCCCATTTCCTCGCAATCCATCAGGCTAGTGTCCTATGGTCAATTCTTCTAGCCTACTAACTAATTTGGGGTCTTAATTCAACTTAAGCTAGCGTAACGGATACAACCGCATCTCAAAACTACCGGAATTAGAGGTTCCCAAGATAAACTAAGCATGCACAAACGTAAAAGCATTTAAGAAAAGTATGGAAACATGATTAAAACAATATAGGAATCATAACTAGGCTAGCACCAGAGGTGCTTAGCCAATCATATTAAATTGAACACTTGAAATAATGTTAATACAAGACCAAGACTGATGAGAAACGAAAAGTGTTACGCTTTTAGGGGTCATTTAAGCCCTAATTCGTATAAATGTGATCAAATATTGCCCCCTAATCGTCCTTTTGTCATTTTAGGTACTTTTGAGAGGAATTCTGGAAAACATGCATATTCGGAGTTTTTGGAGCATAAAAGTGAAGAAAACGAAAAGTCTCAAAAGGATGGTGATTTTAACTGACGGCAGTCAGAATCACAAGGTGAACGCCGTCCAGAAAGTCTTGACAAAAGAGTGAAAGCCAATTTTCAAAATGACTGGGGCCAGAGGATTAACACGTGACGCCCGTCAGGTGTTAGGAATTGTAGGCCGTCAGGAGTAAAGTTAAAGGAGTGACCGGCCCAAGAAGTTTATAAGGTGACGGCGTCAGAAGTGATCTGGCCAAGTCCGAGAAACTTATTGGCGGCGGCTGACGGCGTCAGCCCTTATAAACCTGACGCCGTCAGGGAGGTGTAAATCTATATATAGTTTTTCTAATTTTCATTCATTATGTTGGACTGTGGTGAGAACTTTTAGGGGCAAACCTAAAGTCAATTTCCTGTACTTTTTAGGGTTTCCAACCTTGGAACCCTCATGCTTAATTAAAGATAAGTCTTCACTTCAATTCAAATCAATATGTTTATGTGTGGTTGATTATATTTTTGCTTGTCTTTTAATTAACATGTGTAGCCTAAATTCTTCTTGTGTTTTGCTAGATCTAATGAACCTAACTATTAATTATTGTTATTGGTGGTGTTGTTGTTTGTTGGGATGATTGTTCCATCAATGTTAGGCTCAAGAAACTGGCCAACCTCCTTTTATGGTAAACGGTGCTTGAACGTCTTGGGAAACATGTAGCCAAGGCATAACTAGGGCTATTAAGGGTGTATTTAACGCATGAAGCCACGTGTTTACAACCCCTATGGTTGTGCCGTCCATGGCATAGGCCGAGATAAGAAGCTCATAGATGGAGAGATATGTATGCCACTCCATGAGTTAATTAGGAATACACCCTTTCATCCACACAAGTAACATACATATCAATTAACCGGTTAAAAGATATTAGGAGTAAAGGAAATCTAAGTAAACACAACTTTTCTCCCATATTGTTTTCACAAACCACAATAGTTTAGATTTTTATTTATTTTAATTTGCCATAAGTAGTAAAATTGGGGTTAGTTGACTAGCAACTACATTCGCCCTTGCTCCAAAACGAAGATTTTACTTGCTTCCATAAAAATACAAAAAATACAAAAAAATCTTCCTTCCACCTTTAGACCTATTAGAGTTAGTTTTTCTTCCTAACGAACACTATTCCTGTGGAGAGAACGATCAATCCCCCGTACTTCCCACTATCCTATACTACATCGGTCAGGTACACTGCCTGGTGGGTTTGGTAAAGCTCTTGAGATCCCCATCGAGAGGTAAAACCTGTTGTAAAAGTCGACAAAAAACACGCATCAAGTTTTTGGCGCCGCCTGCTGGGGAATAGTTATTGTTTAGGTAGAATTTTTTTATTTCTTTAAGGTCTACTCCGCTAGAATCCTTTCTAGTGAGATTTTTTTATTTTTTTTCTAGATTTCTTTAGTCTATCTTTTTTAATTCGTGTTTTTTGTTCGTAATCTTTACCATCCCGCCATCATGGAAGGTGGTAACATCCTTGATCCCAACCACCCCACCACAACCAAACAACCTCACCTAGACCCCACGCTTAGGAGAGTAATTCCCGACCTAAGCCACCTTGGCTATCGAACACCCATTGACACTCACTCAAGGAGCCAATGTCACCCCTTGCGATCCGACACCATCCGGTTGGTGTAAAGCGGATGCGGCATTCCATAAGACTTCGTTCCGAAGATCAAACCAACTTATCTTATTATGTGATTCTCAAAAT
>LBNU01014416.1:93199-109167 GCA_014162995.1 Artemisia annua | reverse complement strand
GTATTTCACAGGTAAATTTTTGCTTTTTATGTGCATTTATTACTTGCATGACTCTCTAGACTTGCCCACGTATCCTCACAAGCCAAATAACTCAACACTCACACCCTATAAACCCCTGGTATGTCAAGCATAAGATTACAACAACATCACAATAAGTAAATTTACCAACCTAACACACTAAACTTACCACAAAATCATAACAAACCCTAAATAAACCCTAATTAGGTATATGTGCTTACTAAACCCTATATGCTTAGTTAAACTAGTTTGAAAGTATCCAAGGCTTAAGTATGAGTTACCTTAGGAATATTAGGATACTTTAGGATCCTTAGGCACTAGTACAACCCATTAGAGCTTAGGTACAAGTCCCTTAGGAACAAAACCATAACTAGGTTATAACTTCTCGAAAACTAGGTCAAACTTTCCCAAATCTTTACCATAAGCTACCACCACTTAGTATAAGCCCCTTAGAACTTAGGATTAGTCACTAAACACTCTTAGGAACCTAGCTTAGACACTAAACCCTAGGAAAAACCCTAAACTCACTTTAGGAAAAATTAGGTTAGAACTAGACTTGAACCTTAAAACTAAGTACCTATAGCACCTCAAACCTTACAACCAAGCACCCTAGCACCTTACCCTAACCTAGCACACACCCTAGCACCTCTAATTACCCAAGCAAGTAGGTGATGCACCTACTTGTCACCTCCTTCTACCTCTCGACTCACCATAACCACATTCGGCCTAGGCAGCCCCCTAGCTACCTCCTAGCTCGTCCTCATCACCCTCTAGACCTCCCACGACACCACCTAGCTCAGCTTACTCACCTCCCCCCGCCTCGACACCTCCTACTTCCTTTCCTTGGTCGCTACTCCATCGAGGGCTATAAATACCCTTGTACGCCCTTCATTTCATCCCACACCTTCCCACTCTTCTCTATCACATATATTCTGTAGCCTTAAGATCCTTAGAAGTCGAGTAGAGAAGCCTTGAGCCTTGTCGAGTTGTGGTTTGAGCCGAGAGAAGCCCTAGAAAACCCTAAACCCTCATTAACCTTTCCCCGACCTAGGTAAGCCTTCATTTCTTGTTCTTTTAGCTTTAGATTAGTCCTAGGATATTATTAGTTTGCCTTAGAACCCATAGGATCCCTTGCCAAAGCCTTGAACACTAGAACTAGTTAGTTTTCTTTTTAAAACCCTAAATAGAGTTGAATTGCCTTTTATGTGCTATAAGTCCTTTCTATAAGTCTTAAGATAGTTTAGGTAACTTAGATAAGCTAATATTAGTTAAACATAAGCTAGAAAACCTTTTTGTTTCATAAAAATATAGTTTGCATGGAATTAGGACTAGTTTTGCAAAGTTTTCCATGCATAGGGGTATATATGGTAATTTTCTGAAAATATAAAGTCTAGGGACTATTTTTGACATTTCTTATAAGATATAAGTATAAGGACCCTTTTTGCAAAATTATAAAACCTTACGATAAAAAGTTAAAAAGTTATAAACTTAAAAGGACTAGTTTTGCAAAAGTTATAAAGTTAAGGGTATAAAGGGTAAATATAGAAAACTTATAAGTCCAAGGGTCATTTATGTCATTTTTATAAAATATATAAGTATAGGGACTAATAGTGTTAAGTATAGTTAGTTATAAACCTAAGTATTATAAGTATTATAAGTCTAGGGTAGATTTTGTAAATATACTAAACTTAAAAGGTATAAAGTAAAACATTTTGATACTTGATACCCAATATGGCTGTTTGACTATGAAAGTCCAATCGCACATTTCGTTTTGAAACAAAGGTAGGACTTTAGTGTATTCGACACACGTTGTGGCTAGATAACTACGGATTATAATTTAATGTATCGAGGGGTGTTTGGATGTGCATTTTAAAAGAGATACGGCCTAGACTAACATATTCAGTTGTTATATAACGAGTTATAGAAAAGAGTTTTGATGTGCTGATCTTTCTTTTAAGTAGTAGTAAACAGTAATTAAACGTTTGAGTGTTCGGGAAATTCAGATTATTGTCCTTTCATGCTTAGTTTTTGTTGTGTTCCTTGAAACTTGCAACTTCAGCCACTTTGTTAGATGTTGCAACTCTAAAGTTGCAATTTGAATATATTGGTTTGCTTCATTCTCTTTTAAATTTTGTTCATACCAATAAAGTGTTATTTGTTTTGCACAAATTCAGTTTTGACCCAGCCTGGTCTTAAACCGAAATTATCTTGATTGACAAGTTATTTTTCTCCATTTTGCAGCATTAAGAAAATATCAGGCCACAGAGTCAGTACGCACAGGATTATCAGAAGCAAACTGAGAGAATGATATCTGCTAATAATTCGCGTAAATACACTCTTCACTGATCTTCCACTCCCATTCATCTCACACCAGCATTAAATGCAAATGTCACAAGAGTCTTTACCAATCCCGTTTTGTACATGCAATTAGTTCCTTGATAAATTAGTTCCTTAATAGTTAGTGTTTACTATCACAATACACAAAGTTCAATTGAGAGGCATAAATCATCGTTGGGATGACTTTGAAAACCGGTTGCTAAGATGTAGAAAAAGTGCATACTTGATAGTTGTTTTGTATAGTCTGTATTAGTGTAGCAAGTCTACAAGTCTTACTGTAATAATCACTAATTTGAATCAGAGCAATGCCTTAATGACATTCTTTTATTCGTTTTCAGGTGTCGGAAATGTTTTCCGTTATGATCAGCATTGTGTCCATGCAATGTATCGTCACAATGCTGCTTCATATATTCAGAGTTCCCAACAACTCTGTAATGGCAAAATGGACCAGTCAACATATAACGCTATCTCTACTGAATACTTAAGGTCTTCTATATGTAGTTCAATAAAGTCGTGATTTTTTTTGGCACAATTTGATTATAATTGGTTTAAATGTTGCAGGTTTATCATTCGGTTTGTCCTCAATGCAATGTTTTTTAAATGACTGTAGCAGAAGAATGGATGAATTTGGGCTCGATTAACGCATTTGACAAGAAAATGGAGCTGAATTGGTGCTATTATTGCTTCTATTATCCATCGTTACAAGGTTCTGATTAGGCATCCTTCAGAAGATGAACTTCTGTCATATTCAAGACTTGATGTTGTAGTACTCATGCGAATTATCACCTTCAGGTGATTGCATTTTTCATAAGAATAAACTCACTGCAACAAATGTTCAATTTGCGCACTTATGGATGAAAGTTTTGGTTTATGCTTCTTTATGTTATATATTGATCGATGTTCATTGCATGATAAAAGTACTTTCTTTCTGATTGCAGCTTAAAAGTATTTTGCATCGCGCGTTTTATTGGAACAATCTTGGATTTGGTCTTAAACGTACCGATTACATGTACACGGGTAAATGCATACATAACGAAAGTTTTCAACACAGAAGATTAAGAGATTATGGCAACGTTGAATTAAGCCCGGCTGCTGGAGTCTTAAACTATGGCCAAGTAATGTATAACCAAAAGAAAGTAACTTGAGAAAAAATCTCTAATCAGATAACACCAAAAAATTTAACGTCGGGTAGCCTTTAATTTTAGTCTAAATATGCCCAAGCTTAAAGAACTGAATATTAAAGGATTGGTGTTTTATAGGGACTGTTTGGATAACTTATTTTCAGCAGCCATTTGGCTTCTTGACATGTTCTAATGGCCTGTTTAGATAGCTTATTTTCAGCAGCCATTTTGGCGTATTGACTTATTCTTAGAGGTTGTTTGGGTAGCTTATTTTCAGCAGCCATTTGGCGTATTTGCATGTTATTAGGGGCTGTTTGGATAGCTTATTTTCAACAACCATTTGGCGTCTTGACATGTTCTTAGGGGTTGTTTGGATAGCTTATTTTCAGCAGCCATTTTGGCATCTTGACACATTATCAAGGGTTGTTTGGGTATCGCATTTCAGCAACCATTTTGGCACCGTGACATGTTCTTAAAGGCTGTTTGATAGCATGTTCTTAGGGGCTGTTCTTAGAATTGACAAGTTTGCAAAGCTGAAACAGAGTAAATCAACCCTATGTTATGAATCTTGCCTCTTTTTTATGTTGTTGATTTGATGCTATGTGAAAAAAAAAACGGTTTGAACTAACAAATATCTTGCGGTTTCTAAAGTGTATTTTTTGTGTCTCACCCAAGCAATGATTGTTTTGTCTACATAATGATGGAGGTATCTAAAGTGTATTTTTTGTGTCTAAAGTGTATTTTTTGTGTATCAGAAATTGCGTCTGATCATGAAGAGGAGCGAGTATGTCCACCGGAGTAAGTATTTTATTGCATTTCCATTTGACTCTATCCATTATGTTAACAAATACTTAATTATCTTGCTACTCAAAGCAAGATTTTGTTCTTATATAGATCTGATTTCTTGATGTCTCTCAAGAAGGAAAACTATTATTAACCCGATGAAGATGACTAATGATTACATTGGTTGGTGTGGATTATTTTCTTAATAAGAAAGGGTTGTTTGATTATGACTACGATAGCTTTGTGGATGTGTCGAGCCGTGTAATGCAAGGCAGAAACTGTATACAATAGCAAGAAGTTGTGAGATAAGTGTTACTGTCTATGCTTCCTCTCGGTGCCCCTGATCAGGTACGCGCTCTCTCATAGGGAATGTTTAGGATTACTACTGTAAAATGGTTGTATGCTTTGAAAACAAGTGAACTGCTTATAGTATTTAAACATGTACTAACAGACTTTAGGATTGTTTACGTGCTTTAATGACATATGATAAGGAAATAAGCAATCACAAACACCACTTTAATTCGACATGACGAGTGACAATAAGTAAACTAAGTATCAATACAACAATTTATGCGGTTCTGTAGCTTATATTTACTTTCGAATATATAGTAGTTGTAACCATATATAGTAGTTGTAACCATAGCTGTGTAAATCTAAAACCACAATCTTGGCTACAAGGGGTATTTGGATGTGTGTCCAATATGATTACTATGAGCTTGCAGTTGTGGTAATGGGTTATGTTCTTACTGTGTTGCAAAAAAAGGTCTACAAGGCCGATTAATCGCCGATTAGGTGCTACAAGGCCACTGACCTTGCCGATTTATGTAACTGGGTCAAACAAATAGGTCGACCGTGGTCAACGGTGATCAACGACGGTCAATGGTGGTCAAACTTGCCGGAAACCTATAAATCTTGCCGGAAGTACCCAAAACTCATTGCAAACTTATTTTGATCACTTATAGTAACTGTTTTAGTCTATTACAAGTTGTTTTTTAGAAAATACCTTGCCGGAAATACCTAAAACTCACCGTAAATACACAAAACTTGCAGGAAATAACTAAAATTTGTCAGTAATGCCAATCCGATTAATCATCGATTAATCCCGCCTAGACCGATTACAAGCTACAAGCTGGTCGACCGCCCTACTACCGATTCGCGATTTTTGCAACCTTGGTTCTTAGTATGCACCCTTTAATCCGACTATTTTATTGCTGTAACATTCATAAATGTAGTTTTTTGAATTTTTGAGCACATATTTTAGAGTAATGCAGGTAAAAAAAATGTTGCTTAGAAATGATAAGATTTGGACATTGCTACTAGAATGGTTATGAGTAGAAAAAAAAAAGAAAAAAAGAAAAAAAGAAAAAAAAAAGCTTGCGAATGTAATTGTGTAAACACATTATATGTTATCGAAATTGTAAATAATTTTTATATAAAACCACATGTTGAATAATTGTGGTCATTCAAATTCATGCTATGTTTGTCACTCATTATTTGTGGATATTGTTTCTTCATTAATTATGTTCTTTTGATTCTTTTAGCTATGTCGTAAAGTTTTTTACTA
This sequence comes from Artemisia annua, assembly GCA_014162995.1. Classification (NCBI taxonomy): domain Eukaryota; kingdom Viridiplantae; phylum Streptophyta; class Magnoliopsida; order Asterales; family Asteraceae; genus Artemisia; species Artemisia annua. Next base: position 103,344 of record LBNU01014416.1, on the reverse strand, counting down.
TGTGATACATGGCAATAACATTGAAAAATTACCATGGTAACCATTACATCTCTTTTAATACATGAGCAATATATTTATGATTTTCAATTTATTGCCTTCAACATATTTGACTTATTCATTATTTATTTTACGCGTAAAAAAAATTCGACAAACAATTTTATGAAGCGTATCCGCCCATCGGGCGGGTCATGAAGCTAGTCACTTTATAAAAGTTTATTTACTCGAAGGAAAATTTATGGTTATTCTTAGCTTCAGATTTAATATATGTGTAAAAAGTAGTGAATAAACAGGTAGGATGGAACGATATGGGCCCAGTTGTATTAATCCATCTATCTTCTGTTTTCTAGGGCTGAGCATCGGTTCGAAACCAAACCAAACTGAACTGACGAAAACCGAACTGATCTGAAATCGAAATCCACTAATATATAGAACCAAAACCGAACCGAATATTGTCAGTTCGGTTCGGTTTTGTGTCGGTTTGGTCAGTTTATATGGTTTAGGTGTGTTTTTTTTATCGGTTTTGGATTGAACCGAACCGAAACTGAAAACCGTTAATATATCACTACAAAACAGAGCATGTTTTTACACATTTAAATGATGATATCTCCACGCCTAAGAGTGCGTAGAATTGTAAAGTCCACATTTGGATCTTGTGTGGAGATTTTGTGCGTGAAAAAATTTGTCACTCCTAGAAACGTGGATACATTACATGACTCTCACACTAAAAAGTGTGGATAATATCTCAAATTACACGTTTTAAAATGTGGAAAGGCCTTAAGAAGTTCACGCACATTAGTGTGGACAATCATAAAAACTCCACACTTTTAAATGTGGACAACCATAAAAACTCCACACTTTCCAATGTGGACTATTAAAAAAACTCCACGCTTTATGGTGTTGACAAACAAAATGAATGTCATTTTTAAAAATTTACATATATTACCCTCCAGCTTTTCAAGTTTTACATTATAATCCATGTAGTTTGCTGCAAACTAGTAAACTACAAATCGACTAATTCAACGCAATAACATAGATTCAACACAACCAGAGATCCAATTTATGTACAAATTTGACTACAAAAGGTATATCCAACCAAAAGGTCACTAATTCATTGCAATAACAATCGTTGAAACATCGTTAAAACAATCGTTGAAACAATCATTGAAACAATCCAGACTAAGAGCAGTAGTTCCAAGAAGAAGGTACATCTTGTTTGCCCTACGCCACCTTCAACTGCCACACCTGAAGAAATGAAGTTGTATCAAGAAGTTACTGACCCATTAGTACTCAAAAAGAGACCTTCAGTCAAAGGAATAACTGTGAGATATGCAGCTAATTACTGTGAGATATGCAGCTAATTAGCAGATAAACTAGTGTCTTTTTAGGGTCGTAAAATATGTGCAGCTATCGTGACAAAAGTACACACCCTTAAGCTAAAGTCTTTTCCATCACAAAAGACACAGTCTTTTATACGATATAATCAGGCCCCATGGTTTTGAGACACAGTCTTTTCCATCACAAAAGACAGTCTTTTATACGATATAAGAGTCGGTCATATATATTTGGAATATACTGCTTAGCATTAGTGAAAAATGGAGGGTATGATAAGAGTTTTGATATGCTGACTTCAAGTGATCACGAAAAAAATCTTGTGTGCTCTGTCAACTTAGTCACTAAAATACTTGTGCATTAAATATAAGCGACTATGAGAAGTGGCAAGTGATTAAGCGAAAAGTGTTACGCTTTTAGGGGGTCATTTAAGCCCTAATCCGTAATTATTTGATCAAATATTGCCTTAAATCGTTCCTTTTGTCATTTTAGGTACTTTGGAGAAGAAATCTGGAAAAGGAAGCATTTTGGACGTTTTTGGAGCATAAAAGTGAAGAAAACGACAAAGTCTCAAAACCATGTTGGAAACAGTACCTGACGGCGTCACTCTTTACGAGGTGACGGCGTCACGCTTTGACAAAGAGGTGGATAATTTTTACACTTGACGGGCCAGAAAGATTTTGAAGCTTTTATACGTGACGGCGTCACGTGTAATTTCACCTAGGTCGTCACGTTATAACTTAAAGAGAGACGGCCCAGAGACTTTTAAAGAGGGACGGCGTCAAGAGTAGATCTGAGCAATCCGAGAAGAGTTTTGGCGGCGAGGTGACGGCGTCACGAGCTAAAACGTGACGCCGTCAAGTTGTAAAATATATATATAGTTTTCTAATTTTCATTCATTAAGTGTGTAACTTTTGGGAGAACTTCAGGGATAAACCCTAGGTCGTGGTTTACTGTATTCTCAGGGGTTTTTCACCCTTGAATCATTCATGTTCAATTAAAGATAAGTCTCCTTTCAAATCAATCAATATGTCTATGTGTTGCTTGATTATATCTTATGATTGTCTTTACTTTAACATGCTAGGCTAGGTTTCTCTTGTGTTTGCTTAGATCTAATGAAACCTAGCTATTGATTACTTGTTGTTGGTTTGTTATTGATTGTTGTGGGTGGGTGATGTCGATGTTAGGCTTAAGAAAACTGGCTAACCTCCTATACGGTAACTTGCTTGAACGTCTTAAGAAACATGAATCGAATGTGTACTACGATTATATGGTTGTATTTAATGCATAAACGAATTCTAGTGATTCCATGTTAGGAGCTTTTAGTCGGCTCGACATAGGAGTGAAGTAGGAGCTTACAGAGTTAGGGAAGATCGTACACGGCCCTACGAATGGTTTAAAGGAATACAACCCGTCATCCACACAATTGTAACAAACCAATTAACCGGTAAAAGATAGCTAGGGAGTAAGGAAATCTAAGTAAACACACTTTTCTCCATTTAAGTTTCACAACCAATTTACTTTTCTTGTTATTTTATTTTATTTGCAATAGTAGATATTTGGGTTAGTTGATTAGCAACTAATTCCGCCCACTCTTCCAAATACCCGAGATTTTACTTGCTTTTATAAAATATAAAAATACAAAAAGAATCATCCCTCAACCTTTAGACCTAAACTAGAGTAGTTTTCAATCCTAACGACACTATTCCCCGAGAGAACGATCAATCCCTCGGTACTTGCCACTTCACTATACTACATCGGTCAGGTACACTACCTGGTGGGGGTTGTAAGCTTCTCAAGATCCCTTGAGAGGTAAAACCTATTGCGAAGGTTGCAAAACCCACGCATCAAGTTTTTGGCGCCGCTGCCGGGGAATAGTTATTGCTTAGGTTGAATTTTATTTTTACTTAGGTCTACTCATTAGACTCCTTTCTAGTGAGATTTTTATTTTTATTTTTCTAGGTTTTCTTTAGTCTATCTTTTTCTTCGTGTCTTTGTTCGTAACCATTACCATCCGACATCATGGAAGGTGGTAATATCCTTGATCCCAACAACCCACCACAACCAAACCCACCTCTTAGAGCCCGCACTTTAGGAGAATACTCCCGTCCTAAAATTGTTGACTCCATAGACCTTAATGTTGAAACTCGAGAGACTACCCGATTACGTCTCTTCCAATTCTCTCTGCGAGACCAAGCTAGTCAATGGCTAGAACGTCTACCCGCAAGATCTATCACCTCTTGGGATGCTCTCACCACTCTCTTCCTTGCTCACTTTTTCCCACCGGGGAGAACCACAAAGCTAAGGAATGAAATCTTGATGTTCCAACAACGTCAAGGCGAAACCCTCTACGAGGCATGGACTCGATTCAAGGACTTACTCCAAAAAGTCCATCACCATGGCATAGACCTTTGGCTCCAAGTCCAAATTTTCTATGACCNCAAAATTCAAGTGCGTCTTCGGACCTAGAATCAAATAACAACCAACAAAAACAAAATATATATATGTTTTCTAACTATCAGCAGTAACGAGCAGCTGGAATGATCCCCGTGATTTGAACAAAACGGTCAAGGCAATATCCTTGCCTTCAAATAATCCAAGCACTTCCGACCGTAGGATCATGGAACTTGAGGACCAAGTCAAGTATCTCATGAAATCCTACGAAGCTCCTAAACCTTCAAGCCAAATGAACAAAATCACTTCTTCATGTGAGTATTGTAGTGGTCCCCACGACACTCGTGATTGCATGGAACTCCCCGAACAAGCTTTTGCAGACTATGCATCCTCGCGTACCCACGGAGCGGGAGAAAAGTAGTACACTTTCAAACCCGATCCAAACCCTTACGGTGATTCTTACAACCCCTCTTGGAGAAATCACCCAAACTTTAGGTGGAAACAAAACCAAAACACGCCCCAAAACAACTCTTCCATCCACCTAATCGTTTTCAATCAAACGGTTCATCCTCAAACCGTACTTTCAACAACAATTCTTCCAATAACAATGGTAGTACCAATAATTTTGAAGGATTGATGTCTAAATTTATGGCATCTCAAGACGCTCGTATAGCCAAGTTTGAATCCGATTTCAAACAAAGACAAAGCGAGATGACCAATAAGATCGACACCTTGTTGAAAGTTCTCAATGACCGAGAGATGGGAGCCCTCCCAAGCGACACGGTCAAGAACCCGAAACTAAACATTAATGCCATCTCTTTGGTTTCGTCTCCTAGTTCTTGCCCACAATACTATTCGGTCAATGCCATGAGCAAGTGTTTCAAGCAAACCCAAATCCCTCAAAAAGACCACGAGAGTAGGATATCCAACACTAAATTGGTTAATAACATAGTTGAAACACCGCCCATTCAAAACCTTGACGAAGAATTCAAGGAGCTCCACCTTGAACGTCCGGTTATTGATGTTTTGGCACGTGCTCCCTACTATAATGCCCTCTTGGAAAAATATGAGAAGAAGCTCAAGTTAGGTGACAAGGGAACCGCCTTCGTTCAAAATAAGTTACCTAAGAAACTAGATGACCCGGGCTTATTTGTCCTACCTTGCAAGATCGGTAATTCGGAGGCTTATGACACATTAGCCGATCTTGGATCAAGCCTTAACTTACTTCCACTACCTCTTTACACCGCCCTCAAACTAGGAAAGCTAGAAGAAACTGAGGTAATAATAGGTTTGGCGGATGGGAGTGTAGCATACCCGGTTGGAGTAGTAAAGGACGTGGTAGTACACATAGGGAAATTAACAATTTTAGCCGATTTCCACGTCCTCGACATGGTTAGCGACCCTACATGCCCTTTGTTGATAGGAAGAGGATTTCTAGCCACCGCAAGTGCTATGATTGATTGTAAGGGATCTAAAATAGCGGTAGGAGAAGGAGAAACTTGGTCGGTATATGATGTTAAGAAACACGCCTATGACACCCTTGAGGAACCAACACCCCCTGGGACAGATGTTAATAGGAGACCCTCTAGATACGGACCATGGTTAAATAGAGACTTCATAGGACCCCAACGCCCATTCTACCTAGAAGATGATTTTGTGAACCGAACACATACGGTAGAGCAACTTTTGGCTAGGGACACCGAATTGGACCCATTTGAAGATCCTCTAGTTTTTAGAAAGATGACTGACTTCCTAGGAGTTTTGCCAATCAACCTAGCAATGAATAAGTGGAAAAGCGAGGATGATAAACATAAATGGGATTGGGAAAAGCCACCTAAGGAAGGAGATGGATCATGGCACATAAAGATGACATTATATGATCCGGATGGAGAGAAGTTTGAGAGGACATATCTCACCAAACGCACCAATAGGAAACTTCAAACCAAAATCAACCCTAAAGATGTCCTCGATGCGGAACTCACCTACGTAGGGTAGAGTGACTTTGAGTCTAGCTACAAGACTCGTTAATAAAGAAAAGCGCTTCTTGGGAGGCAACCCAAGCTTTATTTGTTTTGTTTGTTTGTTTATTTGATTTTATTTGTTTCCGTATGTATGTTTTATTTTTATTGCTAACAATTCATGTTTCAAATTACATTGTGAAAATGCTTTATTTTGTTTTTAACTTCGTCTTAACTACATATAAAGGTATTTTGCAAAAGATAAGTGTAAGGGAAATCTAAATTTGTTTATAAGAACGAATTGGACATGAATTGTAGCAATATAAAATGAACATACATATTAGTATTTGTTTGAGTCAAATGCTTGTATCGAGTCATAATGAAATTTTGCAGGATTCCAGGAATTAAGGTATTTGTTTTTCCAGAAATTTTCCGGAAACTAAACATAAGAATTCTGTCAGATCAATTCTGACGGCGTCAGGCTTTAAAACCTGACGGCGTCAGGTACTGATTCCAGAAAAAGGTTTTTAAAATTTAGTTTTTCTGCCGGATTATAAAAATTACTGCATCTTTAATTCCAGGAATCTGCAAAACTTTCATTCCACAAGCATTATATCCTTATATAGATTTTGCCGCCGATTTTACGCAAGGTTTGCCTAGATTGTTTTCTCAGGTTTAACAGGTTACATTGGACAAGAAGATGAACATGGAATCAAGTTCATGACATCAAGCTTTTGGCGTCGCTTTGATCTTGGAGCTTTTACATCATCTTGGAAGAAGATCTAACCATGTTACCACACGATCCACATCAAACGAATCAGGGGAGTATTTGTTTCATTCTTTCATTTTCTTTACTTTTACATCTTTTATGTGAACATTGGGGACAATGTTCGGTTTAAGTGTAAGGGGGTAAATGAAGACACCTTAGAAAATGCTATTACGCTTGATTTTTGTTTTGTTTAATGGTAAATGTGTAATAAAACTGAGAGAAATATTTTTTAGGGCAATTTTAGCACCAAATTTAAAATTTTTTACAACATATAGGAGTGAAACTTTAGGTATAATAAGCGTCTCATGGATAGAAGTTGTATTACTAGCACAAAAACCGTACCACTCAAAAATTTTTCCCCAAATATGTGCGGTTCACCCCTAGAATTGTTAGGAAAAGCATTCATTGTTGGTGCTTGTGTGTGTACCGGTAGTAATTAGATTCTAGAACTTGCGTTAGTGACCATCCCAAATCCACAAGTGAGACTACATTCGTGTAGCTAGATTTACTATATGATAAGAGGCATTAGGATAACCCATGTTTTACACCCGTAATATAATTACATTGACTTCATTGGTCAAGTAATTCTCCCACACCTTAGCGTTGTACTCATTTTTAGTACACGATACCCCTAGTACACCCCTCAGAGCCTATCTTTTCATTTCTAACTTTAAGCATTTTACTTAAAGGAAGAATTTGTTTACAATCCACTCCCAAATGTACACCCAAATCGCCTTAGCCTACCTTGTATGCACTCATCTTTAGTGCATTATTGTTACATGTTTAAACCCTTAGTTAATTGTCTAATTGATTACATGGTTGCTAAGTCGAGTCATATCCTTGTACATATTGTTTTGGGACGATTGGGACTCATGGGTAAAGTACTAGTGTAATGGAGTAATGGGGAAGAAATCAATTATTACCCCCATGTATGCGTTAATATTTTAAAGTACTCCAAGTTTTTCAATTATCTTAATTCGAGTCACTAGAATAGTTAATTGTAAAGTATGTAAAAGTTCAAGTGTAAGGGGAGAACCGAGGCCCCTATGATGTATTATTTTGGATGGTAGGGCAAGAGTGTGTCATAATTCTCAATTTCAGGTCACTTTCCTAAATCTTAACATTTTCCTATTTCACAGATTTCAATTCAACATTTCACGTAAACTAGGTTTACGGATATTCATTTGACGAAACCGGGTAGGTTAAGTCACATTATCATTCATTATACATTTCATAGACTAAGGTTAGTCTACATTTCATCACGACATCATTTGCATTCTATCCCACTCGTAGAATTTATATAATTTCAAGTTATATATATTTATTTATCTTCAAATAAATAATAACACATGATTATAGTTTTTAACCAATACACCAAACAATTTCCACTATAGCACCAATATTTTATATATTATAAATATTCCCACTAAAATTGTAAAAGTTAATTATTTTATATTTTAAGGTTTTATATATTTTTTTAAACCTTCATTTATATTAACTTATAACAATATTTGTACCAACCAAGAAACATCTATCAAAACACCCAATATTTACAAAATTATATTTTTATAATTTTTACAAGTTCATTTCGATACAATGGTTACATTAAAAATTATTTTTAATTAACCCGGTACACGGAAACGCTAAAACCGCTCAAACTATACACTAAACGGTACCCCGTAAACAAGTTAATACACAAAATATACCCACTAACCCCCACCCCCTCCCTTAGCCGGTCACTAATGTGTCACAAGGACACATGCCCCATTTTAGTTCACCATATAAAAGCCCAAAGTTACCTAACAAAACACATACATGCAATATCAAGATTTTTAGATCAAAAACATTTTCTTTCTCTTGTTCTTCCTCTTGAATACTCGGCCAAACAATCAAGATCATTATATTTTTTTCAAGACAAGTGTTATTTCAAGAACTAGTAATAATCTATTACAAGGTTTTGCAATATAAACCTATAGAGTAATTAGGTTTATCATCAAAAATTCACAAATTCTTCAAGTAAGTTTATCAATTTCTTTTCATAAATTTTATCAAGGTTCATGTATTTTTATTGTCTATGTACAAGCATGTAAAAATCTATACCACTAAACTTATGTTTTATATCATTTTTATCAATAAAATGAATTACTAGTGAACCTATGGAGAAATGATTGAAAAACAATGTTAGAGAACCCATGACACCCTAAGAAGGTGTATGGTAGATTAAGGGATGTTTTGTTGTTGTTGGTGATGGATTTGGACAAGAATAAACCATGAAAAACCATTTTAAACACTATATATTTCACTACTGTCCTTATTTGCAAAATTTAGTAAACTCAGTAAGTTTTGGTTAATTTTTGACCTAAGAACTAGAAAATACACTTTTAGATGAATTCATGGTCGAAAGAACGGATAAAAACGGACTTACGATGAAAAAGTTATGCCAAAAACAAGTTACACTATATATATATACACTTTTCTGAAAAATATGTTGCTGATGTACGAAATATATTGACCAAAAATGAGCCTTAGACCTTGTCAAAACATACCAAACTGTTGAAAATATGTTAGTTCACCTTTTTACCTTTTCGGGGATATAAAGAACTCGAGAATCGGACTTATAACGAATTAGTTATGAATTTTCAAAGATATATGTTTACTAAAAATTTCCATCAGCACTAACACTTGGTATATTTTTCAGACAAACCAGAAAATCCACAAACACCCATGTTGGGAGCCATTTTCCCGTCAAATGACTCAGTTCTGGAGTTGGGNAACTGTTGAAAATATGTTAGTTCACCTTTTTACCTTTTCGGGGATATAAAGAACTCGAGAATCGGACTTATAACGAATTAGTTATGAATTTTCAAAGATATATGTTTACTAAAAATTTCCATCAGCACTAACACTTGGTATATTTTTCAGACAAACCAGAAAATCCACAAACACCCATGTTGGGAGCCATTTTCCCGTCAAATGACTCAGTTCTGGAGTTGGGACTCCAAGGAACAAAAGTTAGAGCACCTGGCCTAGTTTTCAAATCAAAAAGCCGTTTGTCATTTGGACTTAAAATGAGTAATCTGCAGTCATCCAAACATTCACAAAATCTGCCCAGAAATGACAGTTTTGGCCTAAACACCATACTTTTCGACCATTTATCTTAAAATCTGGGTACATTGAGCAAAACTTCACTCCTGAACATATTTAGGCTTGGTGCTAAGCTTTCCAGAAATACCAATTTTGTTTCCTAACTCTCAATATTCACTGATTTACAACTAGTTTTCCGAGGCCATTTTTAGCTGTATTTCAGAAATTACTAAGTATAATATTTTACGATGAAAACTTGTATTTTCACATTTTATCGCCAAACGGCTATCATAAAACATCGTTACACCATATGAACATGTAATATTCATTATGACTTAATACGATAATATAAATTATATTTTCGGCGATTATTCATATTTTGATACAATACGAGTGGTATAGATTATAAGTGCAAGTGCATACACGAATTCATTTCATAATCTAAATTAGATTACATGCATTCATTTTAGGTTGCGGCTAGGAGTTGCACCTCATCACTTCAGTTCATACACTACATATTGTACCATCACTTGAGGTGAGTTTTCATAGCCCCGTTTACATTTCATTATTTATTTCAAATCCCACGGGGGAGAATACATTGCACCATTTTT